>JANEHU010002413.1:0-166049 GCA_027563435.1 Nasonovia ribisnigri | reverse complement strand
TGTACAGCAGAGCGACATACACTTACCCGCCCTTTTTTTATTCTTTCATGAACTTTAAATAGTTCGGTTCCTACTGTACTTGTCTTTTTGTCGATTACATGGAAGTAGGATTTATAGTAGGTAGGTATTTTGTTTTATGACTCTGTCTGTATTGCTAATAGCCGTATATGACACAAAATAAGTAGCCAGGTAGGTAACATAAAAATATTAATATTCTAATTGTTGATATACTTTTACAGATTTACGATTTTATAATAATTATTTGTCTTTACTTATTACTACTATTTATTATAAATAGATAAAACTATCTATAGGAATTTGGAACCAAAAATATCTCTACATCAAAATATAGGTAAGGTGTAGGTACCTATAGGTTTCAGTTCTTTTGGTCTTAAACAAAAAAAAATATTTCGATTTTCGATCCCAAGATTTTTAAAAACTGGTCTTTTTGGGTATGGTTTATGGTTGCAGTCGTCTCTGGTGTAGGTACTAAACAGAAGGACGTATCGGATATACCTCGTCATTGAGTCAAAATGTCAATAACATTTAATTAAAAAAATGTTTTTATTTCAATTAATATTTAATGAATACATATTTTGTAAGGTTTTGATAATGAATCACATTGCTGAAATTATAAACTCAAAATATTTATTTAGGTATATATTTTTCTTTGTTTCAATCATCTGATTCCACTCTGATAGTCTGATCGTTGTAGCGAGTATGCTGTAGACCCCTTTTTTACAATGTCCGATAACCACAACAATCATAATATTTATTTTAAAGTCAAGCCAACCAATAATTTAAATACATTATGAAAAAACAATTTTTATTTTTTATTATCCTAATGTATATTTTGCAAATAATTAGTGTATAAGGTAGTAAATTTCAATCTGCGTATTTGCAAAGATATTTGTAGTAAAATGTAGATGCACTTAGAATATTCACAATTTGAATGTATACCAAATACTTAGAAATAGGTTTAAAATTATTAAAATAACATATTCTAGTCGATGGTGTCCAAGCTGTCCATGCTATAATTGTTTATATTTTAAATTACATGATGAATTTAAGCGCTATTCAATTTTAACTAATATAGCTGAATTTAATATTTATGCAAGTATCTAAAATCAATATTTTGTTTATTTTCTACAGCACTCTGATTTTTTTGCATGTTTTTCATATTATAAAATACATTTTTAAATTTGTATAATTGAATTTAGATACATTTTAATACATTTATTTGAATTTAATATAATAAAAGACGGTTTCTACAATTTTGTAATTTTGAAAATAACAGTGCATTTATAGCTACAGAGGTACACAATAGTTTAATCAAACAAAAGAAGTGGAAAAGTTGAGGTAGGGAGGTAAAAAGTTTAAACTAGAAAATAACTATTATTGTTAATTTTTTTTTTTTTTATATTATTGCTGTCTATTTAAATTTTTAGTGCTAAATTTGATCAATTGGAATAGAGGTACCTAATTAGTTTATTATTTTTTTCAGTATACATAAATAGGATGTGATATTTTGAATGGAATTTTACTATTAAAAATGTAATACATAACTACTTAATTTTTATAGTTAGTATTAACTTATAGATTAACTTAATGGTAATAAAATTATATTATAATTAATAATATAAAGTAGCTGGTGTTCAATTTATTTTGAAAGTCAAGTCACTTTACATTTTAGTGTGTGTATATGTGTTAGTTATATAGTATTATCTACACATTTTTAAAATCACAATGACACATTGTCACATACTCTGAAAATGTAACTAAAGACCAATTTAAAATTATGCATTTTATGGCTCTTAAGAAAAATAATTATTTTATCCCGCTTCAATATGTAAGGTTAATATCTTCCTTATAAAAGATAATTACGAAATTTTGAGATAGTAGATTTTGAATTCTGTGTTAGTTATTTTAGAGAATTGTGGGTAAACAGTTTTAATTATGGAAAACAATTATAATTTTTGGAAAATCCTTCATTGGTATAATGTTATATACATTTTTAAAAACAACAAAATCAAAGATCCGGCTTGGTGATTATAGGGTATATGTGAAAAATAATTTTCAGTGGCTTATTTAGTGGCATGTTTAGGTGGTTCTTTGTGACTGCAATTTTATCCAGTCATCGATTGGACAAATATAATTTATTCTAGCTAATCAAGGAAAAATTCATAGCAGAAATAAATAATAAACAAATAGTTTGTAAAACTGACATTGTATAATAATAGTTAATAAGTAATAACTAATTAATTATTAAAAATTGACTATACGTATCAACAGAGCAAATATGTGTCAACGAGCCAGCCTGAGTAGTTAAGTTTTCAGGCTGGGCACGGAAAATATAAATGTGAGAGGGACTATGCAACTACACTGCCATCAAGCCAATCCTGACAAAAGGTATGATCAAATTTATAATTCAACCACAAAATGTGAAATAATATAACTTTAAAAATATCATTGATTATTGATCATCAAAATTTTTTTAAATAATTGTTATATTTATAAAATAAATTATTATATTGATACACTATTATCAATCTTTAGAGAGACTTTGTATAATTTCAACATCATATACAGTGACAGTTTTTGTGAACTGAATGTGATGATCATGTCTTAAATGCTCTTTCATTTGCAATTTTGAAGTGAATTTTTCTTCACAAACTCCACAATCATAGAAATTTGTTTTGCCATGTACCTTACTTTCATGATACCTCAAATTGGATAATTGGCAAAAAGTACTCCCACAAACACTACATTGATAATCTCCACCATGCGTATTCAAGTGAATTTTCAGCGATGCACATGTAGCAACCTGTAAGAATCAAAGTATTAATTAATTGATATTATTACGTATTGAAATTATGCAAATTTTACCTGAGCAGGACATAGATGACACTTGAATGGCTTATCTTCACTATGAGTGATTATGTGATTTTTTAACGTGTTAGAATGACTATATCTTTTATTGCAAATATGGCATTCATAATTTTTCTGACCGCCATGAGTCCGCTGGTGAGCTACTAAGGTACTAAGATGTGAATAAGACTTGTTGCATTCAATACATACATATGGTTTATCTCTAGAGTGTGAGGCCATATGATATTTCAAACTATTGTACCATTGGAACTCTTTATTGCAAATTCTACATTGATATTTTTTGAATCCATCATGTTTGCGCATGTGCTTACTAAGGTACCTTCGATTTTTAAAACTGAGCTCACAATAATTGCATTTGAAGGGTCTATCATTTGTATGCACATCACCATGCATTTTAAGTTTATAATGGCAAGTAAACCTTTTATTACAAATTTGACATTCAAAAGGTTTATCACCAGTATGCGTTCGTATGTGTTCCTTGAATCTAGAAAATTGGGTAAACGTTTTACTACATAATGTGCATTCATAATATTTTTGTCCAGATTCTGTATATAAAGCCCATATGGTACCAGGCTTTGGACTGTCGTAGTGCACTTTCAAATGCGTTCTTATACCTGAAAATTATAGCAATAAATAAACTTTTATCCTTCAAACATAAATAAAATAAATTATCATACAGTACCTCTTTTAGTATTGTAAATGTTTCCACATAAGTCACATTCAAATTCCATTTGATCACAATTATCTCTTCGATGTCTGACCAAATGATCAGCCCTAGTAAATTTGTGTCCACACAACTCACACTGAAATGGTTTGTCTCCTGAGTGACTCATCATATGATATTGTAAATTCCTGGCTTGTTTGAATAACTTATGACAGATACTACATTGAAATTGAATAATATTGTGTTTCACCTCAAAGTGGTCTTTTAATTCTTTTGCTGATTCAAATTTGGCAGTGCAAACATTACACGTGTTCTCTATTTTCCTTTCCAAGTATTTTTGATGACGTTTCAAATGGAGCATGGCTAACGATGGAAAGAGATAGTGTTTATCACATATTGAACATTTGAAAACTCGCTTTAATTTCTTTTGTTTATTTATATTAAGAGGCAATGCTATACAATTATGTAATTGGTGTTCATTCTCAAAAGTTAGTTCACAGCGTAGACACTTAAAAATATTACGGAACATTACATTTTTGTCCAAAGATTCTTCTTTGACATCTTTTCCTGATATCAGTTCTATATTTTCCTTGGCTAATATCTTTTCTTCATAAGACATAGATCGATCACTGTGTCTGTCCATTATCCTAAGAATAAAAAGTTCTTCATTATATTATCAATTTACTATTTATTTTTATATAGACAATCTATTATTTAAGATCTAAGTTTTACTTCTATATTCAACGTCTTTAAAGTAGTATGCAAAATGGAACATGTTTAACAAGGGTTAACTAATAAAACCATATCATTATAAATGATGAGCTAAGCTAACATTTATAATATTGGTCTACGTATTTAACAATTTTTTAGAACATCAGTATACAGGTAGTTTTTTTAATTGTTTACTTGAAAATATTCTGTTCTGAGTTAGGTACTTATTTAAAATTAAAATTTTAGTTTATACTGTGAAATGATATTTAGTACTAACCTATCATATACATGTTAATTGACAACAAGGGCGGATCCAAGGGGGGGCACTGGTGGCAAGTGCCACCCCCGTTGGAAAAAAAAAATAATAATTTTAGTATCAAAATCTACGTATCGTCGGAAATGTATAAAAATAAAATATTATTTATAATATTATAATATTATTCAACTGACTCAGTAGAAGATTATTTCCGTGTAGCTATATAATATAATCCATTCCTTGATTTTATAATAAATGATATAAACGATGATCGTTTTACCAAAGAAACTTATAATACCAAA
This sequence comes from Nasonovia ribisnigri, assembly GCA_027563435.1. Classification (NCBI taxonomy): domain Eukaryota; kingdom Metazoa; phylum Arthropoda; class Insecta; order Hemiptera; family Aphididae; genus Nasonovia; species Nasonovia ribisnigri. Next base: position 161,227 of record JANEHU010002413.1, on the reverse strand, counting down.
GTATATTTAGTTTGGGGATATTTATTCCTCAAGTATCTATGTCTCAATCCCTTGAATATTCTGAATATAATTTACGTATAATTTGGAAACAGTTTGGCAATGTCGAAGAAATGAGTAAACGAATTGTGAATGAAGAAGATTTCATTATTCAATTAAAAGGAGAATTACGGTGGTGGAACCAACAGTGGCAAGATAAAAATTCTGACATACTAAATTCAGCTTTAGATACTCTGATAAAATGTGATAAAGAAATATTTCCACTAATTAATATGCTTCTCACAATTTTGACTACTCTACCAGTAAATGTTACTTCGGCAGAGAGGAGTTTTTCGTCACTTAGAAGGATTAAGACATGGATGCGTTGTAGGATGTCAGAAGACAGATTATCAGATTTAGCCGTTATTCATGCGCACAAAAAAGAAGATATTGACATAGAACCTGTGATTGACAGATTATCGAAAACAAAGAATAGAAAATTAGATTTTATTTTAGGTATAAATGTAATAAAAGCATTAAGTTAAGTTTCATTTATGAATAAATTATAAAAAATAAGATAATATTTTATAAGATATGAAAATAAATGTTTAAAAACACACATTTTTATCACATGGTTTTTTTTTGGGGGGGGGCTATATCTATATTATATAATTTTTCCTATAAAGTGCCCCAACCGTAAATACATGCTGGATCTGCCCTTGATTGACAATACTATTTTTTATTTTTGCACCTTTTGAGTAGGTATTGGTATTTATTATTATATAATATTAAAATGTTAAATTAAAGAAATATTTACTTTTAAATAAGATGTGTTAATTCCTTCATTAAAATTCTTAAATTTTCATCTTCTATAATAATTAATGATCAATTGGTGGTAGGTAGATAGATAGGTAATATTCAGACTTGGGTAAAATACTTTTAAAAAGTATTTGGAATAAATACTTGAATACTAATGAAAAATAGTATTCAAGTACTACATAAAAATAGTATTACGAAAAATGTGTTTCCAATACTTTTAAAATACCTACTTATAACTTTTTGTTTTAAATATTAAACCAATGATACAGTTCTTTGAGAAAATTTGAAATCAGTGCCAACATAATATATAATTTAATAATTCAAAAATACAATATAACTTGAGTTATTGATAATTGACTTAAAATTTGATGTGTATAATATTGTAAAAATTTCCAGAAAAACAAAGAAAATAATTATAACTGTAAATAAAAAATATACATTTTTATAGGAAAAAATACTTTAAAAAAATATTCTAAATAGTAATAAAGAGTACTTTCGGGAAAAGTATTTTAAAAGTATTCTGAATACTTTATTTGTAATACTACCAAAGACTGGACCAACATTCTTATAGTTTACAAATCTTATAATATTCAAACAATCTTAAATGTATTCATCACTGTATTATATTTTCTTTTGACTATCATCATTGTGTTAAGTTTCAATAATTTCCATTATAGTTCCAATAGTTATTTAGTTCATATTATCAAATTTTAGTTTGTCTTTGGGAAAAAAAATAAGGTTTAATGGGGAAAATCAATTGTATATGTTATATACAAGTGAAAGAAAACATTGTAATTTTTGAAAAATATGTATAAAATCAACCATATATAAACCGAAATACAGGGTCGTCAATAAGATTAAAGTGTATTGGCGTAAAATCGCTGATCGCGAACACTTACTTCGATGACGTGGACGGATTAGCGACAGTCGACATTAATCGGTGACGAATTTGTAGAGACAACCAAGTCTCAAGGAAACCGTCTAAGAAAACGAAAAAAAATTAAAAACAATAAAAACTAATATTTGAAACGAAAAACATTAAAAAAAAACACTATTTTGACGAACGAACATTATTTTTTTATCGTCCGGCGATGGGCGGCAGTTCGGTTATCATTATCAGTCGAAGAGACGGAACAACAGCAGAAATCTCTGATAGCATTATTGTTCTACGCTGATAACACGCAGTGCCCGTCGCGCGGAAAACAACAAATCAGAGTACCAGACGTCATGGCTAAACACGTCTTAAATTATTGTGGTCGTAAATTAAATATATCAAGCCCACCGAGGTACCTATTGAATATTATTCGAATTTAGTATAACTACCTGGGCCATGCCATATCCATCCGAATCCTCATACGTGTTATCGTTTTCCGACGCGACGGAAACGTTCGAGACGTTTCGACCGAAGCCTTATCGATACGGATACCGTATTCGGAATGAGATATTCCCATCTATAATGGAACGGCTACGGAATATTTTGCCGTCCTCCCGTCACCGACTTCCGCGAACAGTCTCGTTCGATGGCAAATAATTCGAGTCGTCTCGGCCGCACGCACTGTCAGAACGGTGGATGGGTGTAAACAGAAAAAAAAAAACACAAATTACAGGTGAATACATTATTACAGGTAACTCAGGTACTGCGGTAGTGTGAGGTACCTCTGTACAGGTGAGGTGAAAATATATCATTGCCACACTGCCGCCGCCGCCGCCGCAGCAGCAGCAGCAGTGACTCCGCTTGTCGTGCGATTGTTTGTTTTTTTTTTTTAAATTTAAAATAACAATAGTTTTTTTTTTTTTAAATACATATTTGAAATTATTTTGTCATCGAAAAATGAACACATCAGTTCGTTCTCAACTGCTGTGTCGACGGCACCCACCCACAACGTTCCCGCGTACATAGTACAATTATCTCATCCGTTAAGTGTGAGTCGGGTTCTGGCTTTTGTACACTGTTATCTGCAACTGTCTGTTTCGTCAGTCCCCCTGGGGGTTGTCAGTTATTCAGCCCTGTCAGCGACTTCATAGTCGCTTGTGATTCGTTATGTGTACATATTTTTATTTATTTTTTTAAATGTTCAATCTTGCAATGCTGTTTGGTGTCACACAACATATGGACATCTCTGCTATAGTATGTGATGAAGATTCTGTGAACACTTACACATCGAAAACACAATATCACAACATACACTCTTAGGACAGTCAAAGGTTGGTGATATTTAAATATTCTCCTTACAATAGGTATTATTGATTAACCTAGTTATAATAATTTATGTACAGTGTAATCTAATTACACCGACCCTTAATTTTTTAATCCAATCAGTATTGGACCAATTCAGTTTTTTTATGTTGTAACTAAGTCTGCAGTGTGACAATATTAACTAAAGTTTGTGTTTGAATTGAGCGTGTCTTACTCTTACAGCAATGTATTACAGTACACTCACGGAAGATTATTTTAGCTTTTATCTTTAACTGTTTTTCAATTAAATAATTTTTAGATTTTTAAATGTACTGATAATCTTTTGACCGTCAAGACATCAAATTACATACTAAATTATTTTTTTATTGTTCAATTAATCTAAAATTGATAACAATGTTGCCCTGTTGAATCTTTTCAACGTGACTTTGTTTTGCTGTTTTTACTTAATTACCTTAACATAGGTAATCAAAATGTTTAGATTCATGAGTTCTGTAATTTTTTATTAAAATAATAATTTATGTGGGTGTGAGGACTAAGGAGTACAATGGTGATTACAATTCATCGGTTCTGGTAGGAACATTTCAATTTAATTATTAATGTTATTATTTTATATAGTAAAGATACATGATATAAATAAATAAATATTTGTGTACCTATAGGTGATTTATTTTTTTTATGATTAAATACATTGGTATTAACAACTTTTTTCTAATATAATATATAAGTCACTAGTAGTTATTATTAGCTTGATTCTTTTATGAATATTTAAATTGTTGGGAAGTTTAAAAATCAAACAACGGTATTACTATATTGTATTAACACTAAAATATGCCAACAGACAACCGTAGGTACTAATATATTCAATAAATGTTTTAATATTTTTGTGTATATCTTTTTTCATCATAGACTAAACTATTTATTGACAAATAGTATTACCCATTGTTTAAAATGTTTGAATGATAAAAATTAATAGTAAATAAAGAATGTCTATGTACAACTGTCATTACCTATTCAAATTGTAGTTTTTAATAAAAATGTACTCAACATTTCTTTATTTGATTCAATTTGGAGATAGGTACCTAGTATGAATGTAAAGTTTATATTTAATTTATGTCTGTGAAATTAATGTAAAATTATCATATACCTACTACCTATGAATGATTTTAATTACACAAACAATTTATTTTTAAAATACTAATTTATTTGTTATAGTTTATGTAGGAAAATTGGATTTATAGGTTCAACAAACATTTGAAAATGTGTGGGTAGAATAATTATTTTTCAAGTACCTACTTGAAATAATATGTTATATACTTTACAGTTTACCTGAAACGTTCATCCTTATCTTGTTGTCAAGAAGACTTTGGAAGCGATAGTGTGTTCTATTTCTAACATACGGATTAATCTAGAAATGCCATAAGAACTCAGAAAACTAAAATTTTTGTCATGTCTACTAGGGATCGATTTCTCAAAATTTTTGATTTTCCAGCTTAAATCATAAAAAAGTCGAAATAAAAAATATTTATAGGTACTTCAATGAAAATTAAAGTTTTTGCTGAAGTTAAAATCTGTAAATCATAAATGTTGAAAAATCGATCTCATGAAATTTTTATGGCATATTCAAATATGTTTTTAGAGTTTTTGTCGCTTCACTAGATTTATTGGTACCTACGTTGTAAATAGAAACGTCTAAATTCCAATTTAGCTATTATATTATGTCTGATAAGTGATAAGCATAGAAAATCACCGCTTCTAATCCCCTTTAAACGGAAATCTGCAAAAACGAACCGAATAGAACCTATATTCTAGGAAACCCACCAAATATAAACATTTTTATTATCCCTCCCTCACAAGTTTATCCTCGAGTTTTCTAAGTATTTACTATTTTTTTTCTTGAACACCATACTTGGTATTTAATTACAAAGGTGTTCAATAATTCCTCTAACACTAAAAATATCGTAAATTACTATGGATTTTCGTTGAACAATGCATTGTAACTTGTAAGGATAGATGCTTAATGAGGTTATACACTTATACCTAACCTAAAGTTATACGTCCCATATAATATTATTCCATTAATTAAAATTTACGATCTACTTATAATGATAAAATAAAAATCTTATATTTCTTTGATGAAATAAATAATAATATGTCAACAATATGGACATAAAATATTATCTACCATTATAATTTTTTGTTGAAGTTTTTTTTACTATTTATTAGGCGAGTATCACTGTATATTGCAGTACAATGTGTTTAATATTATTAATTATTATTATAACATATTATAACTATAAAAGTAATAATATAGAGCATAATAATGAGGAAAGTCGGCATTTTAACAATTTAACATTCATTTTTCACAACTCTAATATGTTTTAGATTGTACCGACCTCATTATTTTATATTGTGTTATCTTGATGCTTATGTTTTTTCTCATAATATTCTCGAATTAAAAACAAAAAGTAGAACAATTTGTGAATTATTCATATTGCATAAATCACGAAATAGGATCTTCACAATATTAAAGAATATTATTATGTACCACCGTCAACAATCATTAGAATAACTTTGTTGTTTTTTTTAAATATTTGAAAAGTTAATTCCGGGAAAAAAGTATCTTGATCCTCTTGCAACGCGGAAAACTGTGTGATACCTATTTCAAACAATATTCAATTAGTTTTTTTCGATTTGCATACTTAACAACGACAAAAGAAACTAAACCTATACACAGTATACCACTTGATAAAAATATTCAACTACAGAATATGAATTACGACGAAAAAAATGCAAGTCAATCTCAACGACCTTCGACGGCGTTAACCTGAAAATGAGGAAACTATACAATACACATTTTTGACATGCATCTTTAGTTTTATTTTTTTAGTACCATGACCAGTTCCTTAATAGTCTATTATAGTACGCAATTAAACACGTTCGTTTAATATATTTATACATTCGAAAACCGAGGAAGTGTAAATATATACGTTAGTTACCGATGTTTTCATCTTCATTCTAGAAACAATAAACACATTGTATCAACGATTTTCTGCGCTATATTGGTGAGGGTATTGACTATTGAGTTGTTCATTGTTGAATGAATCTAAGTGAGTTTTGAGTTATGGAATACAATTATATGGACTTATTAATATCGTCGAATTACCACTGATCTTATAATAAGAATTAAGAAATTTTACCTATAATCGCCGTCTATATACCTATACGCATTGAAATTTGTTAATAATTGTGAACTATACCTAGATGTTGAATTATGGTAAATATTAAATTTTATGACGTTATATTTGTTTTTTTTATAGGTTTTACATAGTTATGTTATTACTTATAATTATTGTTATTAATAATTGTTTTATTTTGACCATATGGTATTTTTTCTATTGCTAAATGCTAAATAAAAAATTTCCATCGACATCTGGCTGTTGTCAAACGAATAATGAAAATGACGAGTACACTACAGAATATAATATCGGGTTATTCAGAAAACTGCAGATGATAATTATTGTTATATATTAACAAATTTTACTAATTACCCATCATCGTTCATAACGTTGGTACTTGTAATGACATTTTAAATCTAGTTATTTGATTAATTCGATTTAGTAAATAAACGTTATTCAATCGGAATTAAATATTAATTCACGTCGAGATAATAGTGTTGTAAATCGTAAATTTATTGTAGTTTCATTGGTTGTATCGAATAATTTAAGGTTATTTCAAGAAATTTAATGAGTTACAGAAAAAAGTACAATTGTACATATAGAAAATCAAATTAAATTAAAAAATGTACAGTGTAATACTATTATACTAAATTAAATCCAAATAACTGCTTCCAAGGTGCCTTTGCATATTTTAATGATAATGAAAACGTTTGTGTCACATACGATTATACGACATGTACATAATGTTCGTGTTTCCATTGAATCCCAAAAACATATTTACTCGCAAGACGCGGTAACACACATTTTATATTTATATAGACACCGATATTTCGTGCGTTAATTATACATATATAATGGGCCTATATTAAAACCACACGGTTTATATTCGTTAGACCGTATCTTAGTGAAGCAACTACCACCACCAATTGCTTCATATTGTGTGATTTTTTAGGCTAACGGTGGTTTAGCGTGTTAACCAGGGACATTGCGGGTAGAGAGAAAAATAATGTTTACTAGGTATACAATATAATTGTGCTACTGGGACGAGACTTTAAAACTGAAAAAGTTACACTGTGTAACAACTATACTAACCTTCATCGCATTTTAATGAGTTTATAAATGATGAGATTAATGGTTCGTGACTATAGAGAGACTCTTTAATATTGCTTTGACCCGTTATGTGCTTGTCTCCAACTCCATAATATATTAAAAATATAATCTTGACTATATTTTATAAGTGCTATATACCGTCATATTTTGTTTTCCATGTCGTCTGATATTCTTGTAAGAACCGTAATAAATTACGTGACCACTCTCGTAACTAAAGCCAGACATACATTATTCGTATACAAGTGCCATCTGGCCAGAATACTTATTCGTTTTATCTGGGAAAACGTGAATTTTTTCTATTCGAATCTCACGTTTTATTTTGATGTATAAAAACGTCCCACTTCCCCAGCCCCCCCCCACCAAAAAAAAAAATTACACTTTCATGTGTGTGGATCCAGGAAAATATCAATAGGTACTCAATAGCATAATACAATATTGTCCTTGTTTAACGCGTTGAAAATATTATGAATAGCTGCTATAGTTAGTTTAGTTGGCGTTGTTGCCGCTGTAATGTATATTGTATAAGGTCGTTCGTATATAAATTATGTGCTTTAATAATATTCATATTTTCATTACACCACAATAATAGTAATTTTGCCTACTCTTTGTTCGTTAATAATTAAAACTACATATTCGGAAATATTATGTCCGATTCGCCTATTCATGAATTATCGACTTGGTTTTAACGTTGTTATGCTTAGTTGACATCGAAAAATAGTAGAGTCAAATATTATAGAACTATGTTACCTCATGTGTGGGGTGGCATTACAGTTCTTATATTTTATTTTTATGTTATTTATATTTTAAAGTTTTATCAAATATGTATGATAGTATACAAATTCTGTATAATACAGTTACTCAGTGTCTCAGTCAGTGATTTGGTATCGCATGTATCATCACATTGTACAAAATATCATTCTAGTTGGATTTGACGTATCTATATAGGTATTTAATATTTGTGCATTATTCTATGACTGTATAAATTATAATAAAATTGCCTTTCTTTATACGATAAATATTATAATTAATGTTTTTATATTATTAAAAGTAATTATAATTTTTTGCGGATATTTTATGTTAGAATGTATTTGTCTTGGATAAATTCGGTATCAATTTCACGAAAATACTACAAACAAATAAATTAACATTTTATAATTTTGCGTTGCATTTAAAAATGTTTTTTGTTTACGATCTTTAATCTTTATTGTGGAACATATTTTGAGTTTATAGTATAAAATTCTTTAGCGTCTACAAGATAAGTACCTAAATTTTTTGTTGTTTTTTTTTTCAAAATATTATTGTTTCGTTTAAATAACTGCAAGATAATTAATGATGATGAATTTGTATTAATTTGTATTATTCAGTGTAAGTTTTTTCCGAATTAAAAATTAATACATCAGTCCATATAATTATTCAATTTTGTATGTAATTAAAATAAAATATAACTTATACATGCATATTAATATCTTACCATACTTATTTATGAAACAATGTATACAATACACATTTATATGATACAAAATATCAGAATTTAATTTGCATTTTGTATAAATCATAGAAAATGGTATAAAATATCAAGTCAGTAAATCAGACATTCTATAACTATTTTATTGAATACAGCAAATTATTCTACAGGATGACCAATTTTTCTCATTATGCTGGTGATTAAACATAATATAATTATGTAAGTTACCTAATATACTGTACTATTATTACTAAAGAGTACCTACTCGTTTATAAATAAATAAATATTTATATAGCTATATTATATACCTAATATAATTATCATTCAAATTTTATATTTTTTTTTATTATTATAAATTATTATTTTGACAGCTTTATCCAACAGTAAAAAATAGCTTTGGAGATTTTTTTTTTTCCTAAAGGAATCTAGATTCCAAAAAAGATGTGTAGGTATTTATTATAGGTATAAGTAGTGTATTAGTAAATTAGTTTAGTACATTACTGCATAGAAAACATAATAATAATTGATGTTACACCGAAATAATTTCCCAATTCTTAATATATAATTAATTTTACTGTTTTTCATCTAAATGTATTATTTTATTAATTTTCCGTGTGAATTTTTATGTAAATGATACATTTTTAAATCATGATCACGGTACATACTACATATACAATATTTCACTTTTTTTAATGAGTACATAATTTCAAATTATTCATTTAACAATACCCTAATAATATTATAATTATAATCATTTAAGTAATTTGTTGAATAAATAGTTATAAATTCAATTAAAAATTAAAAATCTAACTGACCCATGTAAAAAATGATACATTGTTTTGACTAGATAGTAGATACTTAAATAAGCGAGCGTGAATTCAAGCCCCATAAATCGTTTTCGGCTGTGTCTAATAAGTTAAAACTACCACATTTTGAGTTTTTTGACTAAATGGGTTGCAGAAAAAACAAAAGAAACGGAAACTCGACTAACAACCCTATGCACGCTACGCAACACGCGTTTCCTGATCGGAAACAGCAGCGAGGAACGTGCCGTATCTAAACGCACACGTCGTCTTGAGCGAAGCAGCTGCAAAAGAGGGAGTATATTATATACTTAGGGCATCGTAGTTTCCTCTTGTTTTTTGGTCTAAACTTCGCCGTATTCATGTATAATATAATAACATAATATATGATATACACGTAACGACAAACGTGTGCGGCGACACACAATACAGCATGTTCCGCTTTATTGACGGGTGCTATTCTATATATAGGTATCTACCTACATCTGTCCGCCGGGACACGTGCCTATCACCTTTCCGAAGAAAAAAAGTACAACCCCCTCATCGGAGCCTTACCACACCTATCCTTGTCCATGTATATATAAGGGCGTGGGCGTTCGTCTGGGTGTTTAGTGTGTGTCGATTTATCCTACGCGAACGAGTTCAGTTCATTTCACGCGTTTTACTACATAGTTCAATAAATTATAGTATAATATCATACATACAAATTGTGCATATAATCTTGTGCGACGTAGGCGAACCTATCTTGAAGGTTGCCCGCAAAAGCGCCATGACTATGGTACGATCACAGGTATTGGAAAACAATATTATGTACATTATGAATTCTCTTACATGATTTACACGCATTAATGACGTTTCGACGAAGCTATTATTATTTATTACTAATATTACGTCTATTACAATTAATAATGTAATGTCATGTTATCACGACGACCATTCTATGCATTGTTTCGAATCCCAATCGGTTCTTATTTTTTAATACATTTGTATAAATGTCAATATAATGGTATAACATTGTCTGTTTGTAGGTTTCGGCTAGGATGATGGCGCCCAAAATACAAGAAGATGAAAATATCGTCAATAACAATAACAAAGGCGACTCGCCCGCGTTCAAACTCAACATAGAAGTACACGGCGGGAACACGGATTCGAATTCTACGAATAACAGGTATGTTAAATTGTGTGAAATACTGAAATATATCGAAATTTTAATTTTACATTTGTCCTTTGGTACAGCCAGTTTTCGAGCATGTCAGACGAAGAGAGTTACGAATGTTATGGTGAAGGTGACATGGAGAATTCTTCGCCCGTCAACAACGTGATCACAAAGTTTGTTTTTATTCCTTAATTTTATAACAAATATAACAATTACTTCACATTTTTAAATTATTTTACTTATATAACACGGCGTTGGTATACTTAGTATCATGATTTTTTTCGTTTCAGTGGCGTCGAAAATCCAATTACCAACGCTTTGGGACTAAAGAGGAATACGTGGCTCAGGACAAGTTTGAGGAGGACGGCAAACGGGAACAGGTATAATAAATTAATTATCGTCAAACATAAATTACTGCAGTTGTGGCTTGTTTACGTCACGTGTATACAATGCACATTATATTATATCCCCTGTTAATCGCCTCTTTTTAAAAATATTTTAGTGCTGAAATTCTGCCAAACCGTAAATGGGGTTCAATGAGACATTCGTAAGTACTTAACATTGCTTTTCAACTTATATATGTACTCTATCGACCGTGTAGGCAGTTAATCACTCACGCACGCACTGAAACTTTTAATGATTAAAATCGGTACAAACGTTCATTTTGACAGACCTAGACATTCCGTGACTGTACTTCCATTGTTTAAGTTTTGAAAAAAAAATCGTGCCAACAAATATAATCGTATTATATATATTTTTGTGTTAGGTAGTAGGTACAAACTTAATAATATGATTACGGCGGTGTTTTTTCTTTTGACATTTTTCTTCGTATTTAAAATGGTTTATAAAACTATATACTACGCATTGCTATTCATATGCTTGTCTATTTAACAATCATCACAATTAAGTAGTTTAAATGTTTAATACTTATTAAAAAAAATTTTGATCACGGCTGCAGATAGGTACAGATTACTAATTATATGAGAGAAAGGTGATAGTGGTGTATTTATTTATATAGTAGTAAATAGTAGTATGAGTAGAATGACCTCTACGTCTAAAATCTACCAGTGGGTCCTTATTCGGTACTGTAGAATATTTGTATAATCGCATGTGGGTTTTTCGTTTGACACAAAAGAACTATTGTCTATAAATATATATTTAACTTTATGGTGTATTCGAAATCGTGGCACCTGAAATAGGTCATTGCTATATGATTTGTCCGGAGTTGGCTTCGCGTGTACCTATTTCATATTATTCCCGGTCATATACGTATTATCCGTGCGGACTATATAAACATGTTTACTCGATGCCGCTAATTCGATTATGCCAATATAAGTGTACCTATTTTGTTAATATTTTTTGAAAAATCGTTAGTCGTGTTTGTGTTTGTCTGTTGGTTTTTTAAGTAACTGGTTTCGACTATTGAATAATTACGAGTTAGTAGAAATTATAGGTTTTAGCGGTTTGTGGATACTACATAAATGTCCGCTCAGTTTTGTCGTAAATATAGGTATACGTTTTTTTACTCTTTTTTTAATGATAAATTTCCCAACTAATATGCACACTGGTATAACTTTTTGCGTTAAAAGCATATTTCCGTATAATATACCTATTAAATATGTAAAATGTTTTTCAAAAATATAACAAATATATTTTTTAGTTTTGAAATTAGTTCTATGCGCCGTCCACCTACTTTTTAAAACACGTGATCGAACAAACGTTTTTCGATTGGTGTGTATGTATACCGCTGTTGTCATAGTTACATTCACACACAAAAGATCGAGACAATACTAGTGATTAATATTTACCATCTACGTGTATTACGTAATAATTTCCTCTCTAGACCATATAGTTTTCTAGCTATACAATGATGTTGTATTACGCGCGTCTTCAATGTGTGCACATCGGAGCACGATTTGCGGGGGCGACGTTAGGTATATACTTTTTATACACGCAAATTTCGTGTGATAAAATCTCGAGTTTGTATGTACAATATACATCTACAATTACCGCACATTTACAGTTTTCTTGCTCCTACAGTCGTATACATAATATGATTTATAGAGATTTATACATAAATATATAGGTGCACCGCTCACTAACCTACTATTACTCCTATACTGCATAATATATATTGTATTTCTACTATATACTAGTATACTATACTAGTATTGTATTTTATTGAAATTCGCTTGTCTATCGTGCGAAAGAGGGTGATATTTTTTTACCATTTATATATTAGTTTTCATCCAACCGACAACCAGGATCGGCTGCGATTGTAGGCGTATTTGGCGAAAGTAAACGTGCGGGTTTTGCGGGTGCGTCGATTGTTTACTTTTTCACAGATAGGAGAACAATTCTACACATACAGCACAAACGTTTTGTCATGTTCCAAACGATTATTATATTATGTTGAAAAAAAACGAAAATTGGAATTATGCAATACTTTTTTTTTATCTTTTCGCGTGAATTGCTCATATAGTGAATGATAGTCAACTTGTCATAATTGTATACGGTGTATAGATATTCCGTCGTATGGTCAAAATTCGTATAAGTACATAAAGCTGTTCGTTTTCATCTCAATTTTCTCGGCCCGATACGTTTTGCACCGCCGGACTGTCGGAGTGGTTGACGCCAAATACCTACGTGTCCTTGAGTTCAACGATTCCTAGTCCGTTTTACACCGTGACTAGAATTCTCTCTATATTATAATATAATATGCTATTTATATAAAAATAGTAGATAGATATTTAAAATATGGTACATTGATACTAGTTGTATAAATGTATAATACAGTTTGATATTTTTCGCGGTTACGCGCTTGTGTACGCCACCATCGTCAGATTTGAGTGTGCATAGTAAAATAATAATAATAATAATAACATTATCCGCTCTGCGTTATGAGTATGACCCAGTGGTGCATTGAAAAAAAATGAAAGGCGAAACGCAACGATAGGAAGGAATGTTGAGGGGCCATTCTCTGTTCTTATCCGCTGTAGAATATAATATAACCCGCCTTGTGAGACCGGTAGTGGTAGCCGTAGTAAATAGTAACCGACTACGTGGTATAAGCGTTAAGTATATTATTACCTATACTGGCTATACTCACACCACCACTGCGTGTTCGGCAGACATATACACAGTCGACGTACACAACACCCCTTCTCGACGAGCGCGCGAACACACACACACATACACGTGACTTGTGTACATAATAATATATAGTACGATTTCATAGTGTGTGTGATTTCACCTACGTATAGTTATAGTGCGGCGGCTGACGAGTTTGATCACTTCTCTCTGGCGAGCGGTCGTGTGTCGCCAATATAAAAGCGCGTCTTTATCGCGTGTGCGTGTAAATGTCTATGTGCCTATTATAATATAATATATTTATTATTTTCGTCGAAATGTCATGACCAATGCTTTACTGGTGTAGTGTGTGGTGTATAATATAGACGAGACATGAAACAGGAATATAATCGGTCTTCGTGGAGAAGGTATGTAATGGCAATTATAATATGTATTTACTTACCACGTTTTCCTTGGTTTTTATAACGGTAATTATTATTATCTATATTCTATTATTCTATACGTCCAACAAAGCTACAGTTTATTTTTGGTATTGATTTAAAAATCTGAAAAGAATGTTTTATTTTCATTACAAGCGTGTCTGTCCGTCACTATATTATACTATTATTATAGGTAGATTTAGACAGTAGTCATCGTCGTCGTTCCATATGGTGAATTTTATTGTCGCCTATCGGCTATACCGTGTTTTCGGCGTTCACGTAAATTTATTACGGTTCACAATTGCGAAAAAATGAGAAATTATCCCACGACGAGCGTCATCGTCGTCGTAATAGTTAGTCATGGTCAAGAAATTTAATGACAATTTTGATAGAAATAGCAGTAAGGGTATATTGGGTATATATTATAATAGTTTGAAATAACAGAGTCCATACGCTTTATTACTCTGCCCTATCACAATAGAAACGTCCTTAAAATCTAACACATAATATAATTTTCTGGATTAGCTCAATAGTTTTGAATTTTAGATCAATATATTCTTGAATATATTTATATTGCACTGATAGCTCACTAATTTGTTCTAAACACAAATCATATAAGTACCTTAATATTTAATTGTTGGGTGTATACTGCTGTACGTGTTCTGTATATGTATCGTACGGACAACGACCTCGTTTCAATGATTTTCTAAGAATGATTTTCCTAGTAGGAAAATGTAATTATCATCGCGTACGAGTTAAGTGAAAACCTCTGTTTTTCTTTTTGTTTAGTTTCCCGGTAAGTTTCACTGTATATATTATACTGTTCAAAAGTAGAAGGAGCCAGAAAAAAATTTATAAATTTATGTTTTACACATTGTCCTTGGAAGCATATATACATTTAGATTGGTATTGCGTATTGGTAGATAGGAGTTATACCGTTTTAAATGTAAGATGTGAAAGAAAACATTAATTTAAGAACGATTATGTCGAATTCGTTTGCCACGATATTGAAAATTAATTGATAAACAGATTATTACTCTCAATTATACATTTATCACTATAATTACTAATTAGTTAACCTCTTACATATTATTTATTAGATATTATTTTATAGTCTTGTTTTGATACACAATTATACGATTATCACTTATATTAAACGGAGCGATAATTGTTTTAAAATATTGAAAATATATCTACGTCGTTTTAGAATAGTTAATTAATTCACTTAAGTTTTGGGTATAGGCTTTCGAAAAGTGGATACAATTTAGTAGAAAAATTGCAATTAGGGTGAAATAAAACTACATGCAAAACATATACATATCGTGTTAATGCGAGCATAACTGCAACATTTGCCGATCGTAATCTAGTAAATCCGTCTGTTTATGTAGGAGGAATGAATTTCTTTTTTTTTGTCTTTTTTAAATTTGATAACGTTTCTTGTAATGATAATTAATAGACGTGTGTGGTGTTAAGAACAGTGCGCTTAAGTAAGTAACGTTCATAGAAAGTAGCTTTCCATATCTGCAGCATATAGTCGTCGCCGTTGATGCTGCCACATCTATTATTAGCATAATGAATAGATATTTCGGAGTAAAATGCGTTATGGTATTTTAAAAATGCATATTAAGTGTAGTTTACAGACCACTTTTACTTTTTAACATTTTTCTTATTACCATTATTATTTTGTAATATTTGAGTATAGTTATAATTATTAAATGATAATACATTTTCGATTTGTTTCACACAGATCGAGCAAAAGGATCAGTTCAAACGCACTCGCCAGGTAAAATATTTAATGCCGTTTATTATTAATATCTTCGTAATTTGTACATAGTATTAGATAATAATATCATTGTTGTTGTTGTGTTTCAGTGATCTATATCGGAGTTCAAGTTTCAATTCGTCCGGTCGCAGTTCCATTTGCGATACACCCGACGATGTGTATTCCGATACGTCTATCGAAGAAGACGTTCACGACCTCAACAATAAGGTAAGACCATAAAATAGCTGCCATCGCGTAATCATTATTATTATACCTCACCACCACTACCAAGACGTATCATTATTATTTCTACAATCGTATTTTATACGTGATAAATCCCATCACGGCTATTAAACAGCATTCCTGTGCGCGTGCAAATGATTTCCTTCGCCGTCCACAGGAAACGAGTGTACTCGATTTCTGTTTATATAAGTACGCGTCGTAGAATAGTTCTTACCTACAATGTTATTTGCCCGTTCAGAATATTCGACATCTACGGCAACGGTGATTGCCAATTTGAGTTATATTTAAATTCTGCTAAAAAATAAACCAATTTGCAAGGTGATCGAATTTAACTACTGTTTGTTACGAAATTCGTCCAAGAATCAATAAATTATTTTAATTCAATATTGCAATTATGTTGCCCAAGCGGAGAATCAATTATTTATATGTATAAATTAATAGTCCGATTAAAGAAAAATACATTAATAGCTTCAATATAAGTGGTTAGTTTTCAAAAATGTATTTTTGATTTAATCTAAAATTGGTTTTGTTTGTATTTATTATTTATTACTATTTTGTACACAATAACCATTATAGCTACTACGTATATGGACACTTACGATGAGTTGGTTCCCAATTACCTAATTGGTTCCTGGGTAGTCTAAAGGTATACATACGAATTGGTTCCTTGGGGGTTTAAAGGTAACTTACGAATTGGCTCCGATAAACTTGCATTTTAATAATAAAACTGTTAAAATTAAGTATTAACTAATTCAATTATTCAACCGTGGTTGAAAAATTATTGTATTTTAAACCGACAACAGTTTCACACGTTTACTAATCAATATAATACATATTATACAAGTATATAAGCAATATGCTGTTTAACAATACTCAGTACAACTAATAATAAAATTGGTTTATTATGTAACAATAGTTTACGCTTTTAAATACAAAATACTTAAGTGAAGTTTAAAATATATGATGATAAAAAAATTAATGTTTTACACTTTTAAAACGTATAGTTTTTATTGTTAGGGTATCTTTTTCAGTCGATGAAAAAAATATTTTTGTCACACCTGTGCCGAAAGTTTAATTTTTGATGCTGGTTTATTGAAGCGTCTGAAAATGATCTCTTTTCGCCCAGTGGACAATAAATATTTAATATCTAATAAAATAAAAAAAAAGTAAATATTAATTTTTTTATGAACTGTGAATTTGAAATCCCAGAATCAGTGGATAGTAAAGTGGAAATACTCACTCTGCCAGTGGTCAGAAAGGTTATTGTCTATATTAAATGAATGTATCAATACATTTTATCTATTATTGTATCAAATACTAGCTGCTATAATGTTAGGTGTGTTCATGGGTGGATTGGTCTATCGGAAACCCGTGAATTTCCCGGTAGGCACCCCTTTGTGTTGGGCAATGGGTATTTTTTTTATCGCTTAACGTAATGACTAACGTTTTTTTTTATGTGTGGCCTTTTTTTAAATTTCCTGGTATGCCTAAAATGGCCAATCCGCCCATAGGTGGGTTCAATATGAAATAGTTTGACGAATCTAGTTACCGAGAGCAGCAAGTATAGTTAATTATGGATTACCATAATATCGAAGGTGGCATAGGCGTGACAAAAAATAGTATGTGTTGCGTGGCTCTTGTGGGAAGGCAATTGCAGTTCCCTTTTCGTCTAGTTTATAATCTATTTAAATTTTATATTTGTTTATAATTTAAATTCTATTATATAGGTTACTATAGCTGATTCCACGCACTTCCACTTCGTTGCCCGAAAAAATTATGACTCTCAAAAAAATTGAGATTGTTCAATTCCTTTTGAGTGTAACTCACACAAGTGCAGTAGCGCTGTAGTTAGTGCAACTCAGCCACGTTGGTAGGTAGTGTGCTAAAATTCGATTTGATGCATGCTTGTCCTGATCTGCTCGAATAACCATATGGCAACTAATAATAAATAAATACTAATTTCTTCTAATTATTTCTCCTATAATCAATACCAACCATTTCAAAATGTCCATCGTAAATCATAAGAACTCTGTTTAAGCACCTCCCCGGGTTGGGCCTAGGTGCAATTGTGAAGCTAAACCATTTAAACCCAACCAATTACACATATAAAATTACATCAAAATCGGTGTAGCCGTTTAGAATAATTACACACGGACAGAAGAAATATATAGTATATTAGGATAACCTATGCAAGCAATAAAAATAATGATTACCTACCTATAATATTTATTTATTTTTAAATTTAGAAATAGTGGTGATTGTTTTTTTTAACAGACCATAAATAATAATTAAACTATACGAAATTAAAATAAAAAGTATTTATCTTATATAGGTTATATCGGGAAGAAGTTATTAATCACTTTTATTTTCAATATAATTGGCTTAAAATTTCCGTAAATATTATTTTTCGTAGAATGTTAATATACTTAATATTTTATAATATTTTATCTTTTTTAATCGCGTGTTTGTTTTCGGAGTGGCTATTGTATAGCACGCGTTTTTTCCTTTCGTTCATGTCGCCGTATTTTTGGTTGTGCAGCATCGTCTTCGCAGCTAATCGTTGCGCTTCTATTGAATGTAACATGTAACTGCCTCGTAAATGTATGAGTGTCGTCTTGTACGCGAGTGTGATGCACACAGTTTAAACTGTAGTTGTAACTTGTATATGATGTAGCAGTAATGTAAAGTGATTAGTGGTGCATTCGATGAGTGACGACAGTTTGTGATAGGACGTTTTCAAGTCATATAATCAACTGTATATAGCAACCACACGTGCGTATATTGGGTAGGGGACCAACGTGGTGGTCGCAGATGATAAAAGCCCATCGTCGTCGTCGTTTAACGAACGTATAATTGTACATAATATATTATAGTTGAGTACTAGAGCGATACTACATATACTCTACATGCATATATATATAACGATGTAGAGTTATTATATTAGGTTTTTTTTAATAATATCGTTCAGTATATGCGCGCTGCCGGTCCCGATATTGTTATCTGTCTGTGTATGCGAGTGTGTCGTCAGTGAGTAGTCGTACATAATGTATAATGGTAGTCGTCAGTGAGGTAACATTTTCGCGAACGCTCTGGTTTTTTTTTTCTCCATACCTATCGTTGGGTAAATTGTGTCGAAATATTTATCAACAACAATAACACCGTTGTAGGGGACCTGCGTGTGGTACAGCATAATATACTTTTATTGTCTGTTTACTACGGTCTTATTATAATTGTTATTATTATTCCGTCCATTGAAGCGCATATACGTGGCTTGGCCAGCTACTTAAAATATACAAATCGAGAAATCATAGTCGACTTTTGGGAAAAAAAAATTTTTGTCACCATGCCAAAATAAGTCATCGTCGATATTATTATTAGAGTGCACATCATATTCTCTCGACGCAGTGTGATCAAAGTTCAGTAAAAAAACACGTCATATCTCGACGAACGCTCCAATAGTCCACACGCTCGCGCTCGATAATATAGTTAATTGATGCTGTCGTTATCAATATTCAGATAAGCGAAATGGCTTCTATTCTGAAAATTGGCCAAAAGGCCGTACGCAGTTGTTGTAGCACACCGTAGTATCATACTTACACTCGCATAGTCACTTTCTTGAGAAGTTATGTTGTTTGTCATGTCGTCGCCGTCATCGTCGTCATCGTCCAAGAAGAATAAGGCTGATATTTTAGAAAACTGCTGCTCCGAGCTTGAGTTCGACATGTGGGACGGACAGTTCGAATTTGTGGGCAACGCCTATGACGCGGGCCCCGCCGGAGTCGACGTGTTGAAATTGCCTAAAATTTCACGAAACTCGCATGTTTTTGGCGTGCAAAAAGTAATTTCGTCTCATCGTTCGTTTAATGACTATTTTTACATTTTTTTTTTTTGTTTAATATACCTACACTTATAATAATCACTCGCGTGCGTAATGTTTGCGTATATATTGTAGGCATGTAATATAATATATGTATATTGTCGCACCGATGCGCCTTTGTTTTATCTACCTATATTATAATATATTGAAAGTACTCGCGTGTTGTATTCAAAATAATTACCACAACAATTACGCTAACCGATGTCGTCGTATGAATTATAATGTGTTTGTATGTGTATATGCTGCAGGTACAAGTGTTGCAAAAACAGATGAATTCTCTGACCGACAATCAACACCTGACGGACGAACGGTACGCGCGTACTAAGGAGGAGAACGCCGCTCTCCAAGCCCGCGTCCACATGCTTGAAGAGCAGCTCCGCGACACCGAACTCAGGTGCGAGGAGCGGCTTGCGTCCGAAGAACGCAGACACAGGGAGCTCGTCACCCGGGTCGATAGGGAAAAACAATTGCATATCGATAATTGTGCCATAAGGTAAATACAATATAATATGTCGTGTTATAGCTAGGTACTTACTTATTATATGGGCTTAAATTTTATATTTATAATTGTAAATTTATATTATAATAATATGAAAAATTGGCCTTATCGTATTTACATTTTTTCCTCGTCGTGTAGTATCACTACTAGAATCCAGTGTTCCAAAATGTATGTATTAGTTACGTCTATAATGTTACGTCTAAAAAATCAATTAATAGTAATGAATTACTATGATAGGGATAATATATTGATGTATAAAAATACAATATTCTTGTAAAAGTTATATAAATTATTTCTGATTGATGTATAACAATTAATAACGTCACTTCAAATTATAACCACACATATTATATTAATTATATTATGTTATCTGTATACAGTGTATAAATATTGTATATGATAATTATAATTCAATTTTAATAAATGAAAGTATGATACTCTTAGGATAATTCATAATTATATTGTAAACTGTAATAATATGAACGAATATATAAAGATGAATTGATGACCCTTTGCATCAGTAAGTAAACGCTGTTAAATAGAAATATGTGACATTTTTAATTTTTAAGCGTTATACTTTAATATCAATGAAATTGATTTTTTTTATGATAGTTAAGAATGGATTGTTTCGTTAACACATAATTAGCAAATGGTTAAGGCCGTATAAATGAAACAATTTTAAAGCTTTATTTTTTTTTAATAAAACATCACTTAATGCTGTATAAGTTACTAGTGTATTTTTCGTATAAAGTTTATTTATTTATGGTACAATATAATATTTTATTCTTTAATGGTAGGTTTGGATATTTTTTTAAACACTTTTTTTACAACGAAGTAGTAACATACCTGCAATATTTTATAGTTTTCAATTTACACTATCTTTTATAAATGTTTATAGACTTCAAAGTATCGAGTCGACTAACGAGAATTTACGATTGGAGGCTGAAAAGTGTAAGTCCGCGTTAGAGACGATGCGAACCGAAAAGATTTCGTTGGAACAACGTGTAAGCGATCTCAATGTAGGTGCTCAATCTTTCAAAGATGAAATACGTCTGCTGGAAGCCGAACTCAGGAAGTTGAAACAGAGAGAAAGGGATAACGAAGAGGTCAGTACCTATAGACTATAGAATATTATACAGCCGTCTCTGCTTATAATAATTAAGACAATAAAAACAACAACACTGTGTATTGATAAAATTAGTATTGTTTATACGTTGTTCGGTTGTGCTGCTTATATTACACGTATGTCGTATATATATATTTATAGATCATCGAAGGTCTGACCAAAGAATTGGAAATATCTCGACTTGAAAAAGAAGCCATGATCACCGAACTAAATTCGCCTTCGCCGTACGTTACTGAGCTTACGGCCCAGCTTGATTCGCTAAAACATCAGAATCGATGTAAGTGTTATCTATAAAGCCGTAGTTTTCAATCGGTTTTATATTTTTAAATTACTTAATATTAATATATAATAAAGTATACTATTTTGTTTACCTAATTTGTTCTAAAAAATTAAATTAAAAAAAAAGGTTTTCGTTGAACAAAAAGTTATTGAAACATATTCTCTGAACATTTTGTGAAGTTGACCGTGTTTAAAAAAGGTGGAAAACTTCTGCTTTAAAGATTATAATATGCAGTATACTAGCCATGATCAAGGTTCTTATCGCAAAAGACTTGATATACTCTAACCTACCATACACCCTTAGCAAATAGAGTGAGCCAATTGTATAATGTGTTTTATTTTTTTTTCCGGCAGCATTAAAAGACTCCTACGACGAGCTACAAGCTTCCTCCATAGCCAAAGGCATCGAGAGAGGCAGACTGCTGTTGACAGAGTCGCCCAGCCTCGCGTCCGAGCTCGACGGACTGACTCACGATGACGTAAGTGCGATGTTATACACGACTAATGGTTACTCATATTTGGAATATATTGTTTAACGTGTCGTTCGTCTAAATGTCTAATAATCTTGCGCACCGTGCTTACAAATAACATTTTTTTAAACCGTCAGAAAAAACAAAAACAATACCGGAATAATACGTCTAACCCGAATTATGTCAATAAAATTTGTCATATGTAAGTAGAAGTAGTATACACATAATAGAGTAATAATATGAGCAAATAATATCACACGCGTGCAATATGCAAATGATAATATAATATAATATGGTACACCTTATAATATAATAATATTATGTAGACTGTTAATGTAACAACACACTTGAAGTAATTATATATAATTGTTTTTTTTGCTCCTTTTCACAGCACAGTCCCTCGTCTTTGCAAATAAACAAGGTAATTTCAATTTGGTTACTAAAATATATTTATTTTTTTTAATCAAATTAACAGTGTTTGGCTTTTTTCTTAAATTTTTTTTTTCTAACCGCACCCGGTAATAATACCACAACATAACATTGTAATTTATAAAATCCACGTAAATGGAATCGGCTAATATTGATTAATAGTTATCATGATTTTGTACGTATTCCGGCGTTTAACAATGGCAGTTGAGAACGATTTAATCTAATCGCGGTCGTTAACTCTCAATGTCATCGATTCGGTGTCGTCGCGTCGTCGAGTAGCCGTATCTATGCGGGAACACAAATAACAATAATATTGTCATGGTGCCTTCTTACATTTATTTTGCCGTGTTGTCGAGTACCTGAATGAGTGATTACAACATTTTATTGTGTTGACGCAAATTGATAGGAATGTCGATCGACACATACGACATTATAATATTATTATACACGTACACTCATAAGTGATAAGAATTTGCAAACAATTTAATTATCAAACCCCTTTTGCATGGAATTAATAATACACTTGACATTTCAATACATTTTGTATATGCTTTGTTGCATGCGTACTAAAATTGATAAATATTAACTAACAATAATTTATGATTTGTTTTGATTAGGTATTATTTTATTGGTTGTGAATTGTTATATAATTTAATTTTTCTAATAAAAATCAATATTTTGTTTGTGAAAAGATTCAATTATTATTATATTACAATATAATATGGTACCTATGTAAAAAAAAAAAAAAAACAGTTTTCACTTGTGTTTAATATGTTTTAACAAGGTACATATTATAATGCTAAATTTACCACAATGTAGCCCGGGTGTCCCATAATTTCGTTGTAATATTAGAGAATTAATTGAGAACTTCCAATATATTCAAAAATATCAAAAATAATTAATAAATGATTGTATAAACAAAATGTATTATTCATGAATTATGAGTATATTTTTATTATTAAACCTTAAAAATATATTTTAATCGTAATTGGTAATAAATTGAACACAATTTTATTACCGGCTCAACCTTGATTTTTAATTTTTTTGGTGTAGACTAATGTTTTATTTTAGTGTTTATAAATGTTTTCTTTATTTTTGTTACTTGAAGATTCTTAAAGCCATTTAAATATTAAATGGTAACAAAAGTAACTGTCTTGGCTGCACGTTGTAAATTTGTATTTTCTTATTTACATAATTTAATAATTAATATGGCTTATGTTGCTGATGATTTAAAATTTTTTCAGATGAAAACCGCCTTGAAAGATCAACAGGAGGTGAACGATCAGTTGCGGGCTTACATTGATAATATTCTGCTGAACATTGTCGAAAACCATCCCGAACTGTTGGAAGTCAAACAAAATTTATGAAAATTTATGAAATATTGTTATAATTTGATTATTATAACAGATATTCATGCATACACATACACACAATGTTCCTAATACTATTGATGGGTGAAATTGGAGACCAACGTCTTTTAATAAATATTATCTCAATTATTGTTGTTGTCATCGTACTTACATAATATTATTATTTTTCCGCCTTATGTAATGTCTACCAATTTTTTTCCCACAACATATTTCCAACAAATGTTATCTATTATATGTGTGTTATATTATATATATTTTGTTGTGTATATAAACAGTTAAATTTTTTTTAAAAAGCAAAATAAAAATGAGAAAAATATAACTATTATCATATATGTTTAAGAAATATTGGATAACATTTTTTTTTAATTATAATTAATTGTATCCGTCCAGTTATTACAATTTATTATTTATATTTACATGCTATTATGTTGTTTAATTTTTCGCATCCATTTGTATTGTAATCATTTTAAATTTTTGAAAGATAAAGTATATAATATTAGATAGTCCGCCGATATGTTATAATATAATTGTTACTTTATATAATATATTGGAGTGCTAATTAATTTTTATAACTGTTATCTGTTCCAAAGAGACTGTGATGTGGTAACAATATTTAGCCAGTTATTTTTTATAATACTTGAGTCTTGTGCCAGTTCACAACATAAAATATAACAGTATTTTTTTTAGCAAAGAAAAAGCTTTGTTTTATTTATCCTAAGAAAATTATTTTACCATACATTCTCATTATGTTAGTTAACTTGATGTGTATCCTTTAGTCCAATAATTTAATTAATTGTTTAAATATTGTTATAATGAAATGCTAGTGTACATTTTTATTTTTTCAACTTTTGGAAAATAACAATATTTTTCACATTAAAAAACAACTCAAAGAACTGGTATTACATACTTCCTGTTTAAATATTATCCTCTAATTAATGATATACATTGAGTCTTTTCTATACTACATATTTAAATTGACCAAAGTATTACTAAAAAGTAATATCTTTCTACTAATCTTATTTGAAGTAGGACATTTGTAGATAAGTGCTGTAGTTATGGACCAAAAACATAGTAAACTAAATTATTTAATTTAATTTGAATTGTTTGCAAAAATTTAGCATTGCAAGTACTTTAAACTTCTATTTGACAACATTTTTTCTTTCAAAATCATAAAAACTGACAGTGAAATCAGCTGAATAAATTAAATTGAACTTAATGTATGTTTTAATATTAACAACATTTAACACCCGCACTTTTGACCAATGGCATAAAAAACATTTGAATAGTGTGAATTCAAAATATTCATTAAAAATTAATCACTATGCTGAATTACTTTACTACTCGTTCTATTTTTGAACGAGTTATATTGATTTATGGTTTTATACTTGATGGCTAGTTCATAAGATAAATAATATAATATACTGGTGTTACATGTGCATACTATTCTAACAATTGTTTTCAATTTTGACAAATTTAGAGGAATATGAAAAACAAAAACAAAATTGACATTGATTTAAATAATAAAAATTTGTATTATCGTTCTTGTAATATTATATGTAGTACCTAATCTTGTTTTAATATAACAAGTCTTGGGTTTATTTTTAAGACTGGATCGTCACATTACTATTGGTCGACTACACAAAAATGTCAATTTTATTGTATTATAAAAATAGAAAAAAATAGAATTATTATAACCACATTTTTTGGAGTAGTAATAATAAAATATAGAAGTGTTTTTTTTCTATGCATTCTTATTTATTTAAATAATAATAATATTATGTACATGAGATCAGTAAATATTTTTATTGATAAAATATTCAAATCGACATAAGTATAACTCCAATCATGACAGAAAGTGTGCCGCATGCCCATAGAATTGAACAGCTCTCAGCAAACAATAGTACACCAGTTAGAGCCTGAAAAATATACACTGTTATAAAATAAGGGCAACAAATACTATATTTTAATTTTAATAGGTGGTAATAGCCAACATAAAAATAAGTAGGTAGGAAAGGCATATTATTAAAATGTTCAATCAACTAATTATTGTTTATTAATTAGTAATTAAAAACAATTATAGAGTATATTTTTTAATAACGAGAAAAAAGTATTAAATTAAAATATGTTTCAAAAATCATTATAAGTGATGTATACAGTAGTCTTTTTAAATGGATAACTATGCCTGAAGAATGTAATATTGAACTTTTCTACATATCTAAATAATGTTCTTCAATATATTATATATTTTATTTTACACGAACAATCTATAAAATTAAATGCACAACAAGTTTATAAGTTAAAGGTATTGCATAGACTATAGACAAGGAGTTAGGACATTAGGTACTTAACAAGTTGACTTACCAATTTAAATGATCTTACAAACGCCTCGAGTATCGTAACATACTCAGGAGTTATATAAACCTGGGCTAAGTATCATGATACACATATTTTTATAAGAGTTTCTGGCATGGAAAATTCTCTAGATATAAATTAATAAATAAATACTTAAGTATTATACCTAATATAAATAATTAATAAATACCCTCAAAAAATGTAGAGTATATAATATTATGATACTCAAGATGATATTGGCAAATATAAGTAAAATATGAAGAGCAATAATAATTGAAAGTTTGATGTGCATCACATGATACACAAGGCAGTCAACTTGTTAAGGAGCTATCTTAATTTAACAAGCACTCAACTTGATTTATTTTTTCTGCCCGTACTACAAATTATTTTTATACATTTTTAGGTTAATTTCTGCTTTAAGATATAAACATCGATTGTTTTATATTTAAATAGTTAAACTAAAAAATAATATTACCTATGTTAACAGTCAGAATTTAAAGAAAAAATTATTTTAATTTCAAATGTAACATTTAATATAATTTAGTTATTAATTACAATTTTTAGTGTTAAAAACATAAAATGATTTTGAAATGTCATAGATAGGTATAATTAATCGGAGACAACATATCATGTTTAAGCTATCAAAATAAAAATTAACCGATGAAAACTTTGAGTGGCTATTGTATGGGTTTAATATAAGTATTATGATGTTAAAAAAATGGGGAAGCCATGCAAAAGTCCAAATGGCTAGTCGCTAGTTACTCACGGTGAAAATATAATTGGACGCGATGCTGATGCCAGTGGATACCAACGTGGAACCGAATCGTAGGGATCTGGTATACATCAACCAAACACCAATGTTGGCCAGCACGACCATTGTCAACATGACAATTCTGGCCAAATTTGTGTACATAGCCTGTGAGAGGAAAACAAAAATTAACAGATCATCAGGGCCTGGATTTCCAACGTTGTCGGTGTCGTCATCGACTCTTTAGGTGTAGATTCGTTGTGCGTTTTACTCTTCGATCATAGTATTATAGATGTTTAATACAATAATGATATGATCTATGAGATTTAATATAAACAATTTTACCTGGTCGTTCAAGCCAAAGAACTCGTCGACACTCATTCCGATCTTGCCGAACAAGCCGGCTGATGAACCGCAGACCCCAGCGGACGCGGCGCACAGGGCGTTCTTAAGTCGACGGTCCATCGATAAATGTGGTAGTTGTGGAGGTCAAAAATCTATAAAGAATTGTTTTTGTTCATTGACCTCGGAGTGGTGAACATAACTCCGCGTCGTGGTCAATATAGGCACTCATCTTCTGGTTTATTCGTTCTACACATTACAAGTAATTGAGCAAACGACTAAACTACGGGTGTCATTGTTGACACCTGATATACAATCTGCAGCCGTGATAAGTACCTATACCACTGATAGTACATTGATTTGGTATAAACGCGAATTAAGGTATCTTAATTCGTGGGTATGAGCAAAACTGTAACCAATAACCAAGGTGCATTGATATCGTCAACCATTTACAAGTGTAGTTTTTACGATGCGTTCACGAGTCGGCATTCGCCATGCCGTGTTGTATTTCGTATCATGGCGTATGCGGTATACCACCTACTTGACCTACTTACGCCCTACCTGCTAATACTTACAGACCTAGTACAGTAAGTAGGTACAACTGTGGTGCCCTAAGGCAACATTTAACTAAAGCCCCTCTTCAAGAAGTACACATTAATTTAATACTGAATATTTTTTGTGGAAATTAAATTTAAATATATTTAAAATAATTTGTTATATACTTCAACGAAAAAAAATTTTAAAAAATGCATTTATATTTTTCTTCGTGCACAGTCTTGACCAAATTCCTGAATAACATCATCATAGTTCATTGTTGTAGTGACATCAGCTTCTATGTTCATAATTATTTCTAATGCAGACAGTCTTTCTTCGCCCATGCAGGTCAGGCGGTTTCCTCGTTTGGGCCCCGCGCTCACGCACTTGAAAGAAATCCTATTCTTTAAATAAAACGATTTACATATTATATAAATTATATTACAAAAATAGTATGGATTTTTATTTGACAGTATTATATTATTAATTAAATCAAGTATGAAATAGTACGCAGTATACATTAATACACTATGGTAATAAAAGTGAATAGTCTTCTATATATAGTATACTAAACAAAATAGTATATATTATTGTTATCAAGTCGTAAAAATGTAAAATTGTTAGGTGAGGTATAACTGGCAAAGTTAATAAGTAAAAATACTTAACGTATGCTTACATTTTTTTATAGGCCCCGCTAAATGAGTTATGCCCCGGGCCCCGAAAATTATAGGGACGGCTCTGCGCCCATGTTTGACTTTAAGTATGATTTTATGCGTTTCAGGGCTGAAAATGATCTCTCAGTTGAACAGTTACTAACCGGAGTGCATAACAACATTCTTAAGGCAATATCCACATAAGAGAGCGCTATACCTATCCCTGCCTCTATCTTTTGTTTACAATTTTAAAATACTAAAGTTTAGTCTTCTATTTTGGTCAAAGGAGTACCACCCAATCTATGACTGTCGAGTCAAATAAATTGTATTATAAAGTTTAAAGAAAAGTATGTACTCCTTATTTGTTACAGCTAACGAAATAAAGATAACAATTTAAAATCAGTAAAATAATATAGGCACACAATGGCCAATGAGGTACCTATAGTCATTTTATTAATATTATACTGAATACTGATATCGTATATTGTATATAGTATAATAATAACATTTGTTAACTACATTGCCTACATTTAAGTAAGTACTCGTCACTTCATTGTCACGTGCAATATCATTTATCTTCACCTATAGGCTATAATATATTCATATTGAATTATTTTATCTCAAATACCGAAATACACTCAAATACCTACATGTCCAATACTTATGCGGCTATATCTATCGGCATTACCTTATTCGATTGATTTGACACTCTACGACAGAAATAATTCAAGTTTTTTAAAAATAATATTTAGAGACAAAATCTTATCACTGAGCCCGTAAAAGTGCTTATAATTAAAGTAAATAATATGTTTTATAGTATTATAACTGTTCCGAAATCGTCAACTAAATAAAAAAATTTTATCCACTATGTAAAAATAAGAAAACGGCTATATTTTTATGCATCTATGTAGGGATTTTAATATGTCGTCATTATTCTGTAATATGGGTTTTGAATATATTTAATATGAATGTCGTGTAGCACACGTGCTACGTGGTGTCGTATTCTAAGTATGTAAATAAACGATGAGAGACTTACAAGTATTTCGAGCCGTATATACTAGTGATATATTAATATGAATATTTTTTTCTGGTCGACTATTTCAAATAGCAAAAAAAATGCTAAAACCGTTTTAAACGCCCAGTAAGTTATAGGTATCCCTCTTGTGTTTCCATTATTTTAAAAACAGATTTAAAAGTCGTCAACTTTTAGTTTTTCGAGTTATTTGGTCAAAAACATCAAATACGTTGTAGGATATACGTTTAAGTCCAGAATAAACCATTTTGGGGCATAAATGCATAATATGGTATAATATGGATATAATGGCCGGTGTCGAACTGCTGTAGTCATCGTGACGTGAATAATTTTCTTTTCATACGCTACCAATAACATATCTGCGATGAAACAGGTCGTGCGATTATAATATTATTATTACTTATTATGAGTTTACGACTTACACATTTATGATACACGACTAAATTGTTAGAAATTCCAGTTTTACTACTGTCGGATGTCCGTTACATGGTTTATCAGCTTTATTGGCATTTATCGGGTAATTATATTAAACGTTATGGTGTTATGACATGGTAAATTCACGTGCATGTGCCAATTTCAACGATTATAGACATACCTACCATTTATACGAGCATAACTATCAATTGCCGCGTCGTTTTGGCTTTAAAATTAACGTAATAATATGTCATACCCAAAATATATACTATTCTCGACATTCGACGGTCGTGTTTCAGTCATTAACACTCAGTGTGTTTGGCCAAAAAGCTTTAGCTGATGATCAAAGTTTTAAAAGGGTTATAATATCTAAAGGTATACAATTTAAAATTCATATATTCACTGAATCAGTAAATACCCATAATGGTCCATACCTATAAAATATAACAATTATTGTACTAGCCATTAGGTACCTACCAAATTAACAAAATAAATATGTTTCATAATCAATAATCATAAAGCTAAGCAAAATCAATCATACACAACAATTCCATTGTTAATTATTAAGAATGATACAATATTTTACTAAGTAGTTATATTCAAAGTCCGGTTTTATTTATTTTCATAAGAATTTTTGGCCGTAGCCATTTTCCTCCAATAACGAGATACCGTTTTCCTCTAATAAATAATAAATAAAATAATGAAATAGTTAATATAAATAATTTATACATAGCAAAAATAAATAAAAAATAAAATTAATTATAATATTATATTTTTTTATAACTATAGGACATTTCAGCAACAAATGAAAAACTGTTTAAAGAAAAGAAAAATGAGACATAATATGAATAATTATTTTACTTATTGTAATTACTAATTACGTACCTAGAAATATCTTCATTTAGCCTTACTCTATCTTTATAATACGGAACGCGTAATACTAAAATACTAACTAAAATATTGGAGGAAAATAAACATAATTTTAGTCTAAAATAATTTGGAGGAAAATGGAAACCAACTTTTTTTTTTTGTGGAGGAAAACAGTATCTTGTTTTTGGAGGAAAATGGAACCGCTCGAATTTTTAGTGTATATTAATTATAAATTATAAAACGTATCTCATACAAAAGCAGAGTTGGTAGCTCATCGGCTAACAACATCGCTTTTTTGTATTTTTCAGATTCCTTGACCAAACATGCGGTTGGGTGAGAAGGTCAAATTATTAACCAGGCATATGTAAAAATGTGTCTGTATTGGATTACTAATTTACACACATGTACATATAGTGTAATATACGCGTAAGTATACAATATATAGTTATAATAATTAGATTGATGAGTGTGGATTTTTATTTTAATGCGTAGTTTTATTGAATTTTAAAAAAAGTATGTTTTATATCACGCTGAACAGTACTAAAGTTTTATTTTATCATACTTTTGCATATTTTTAAATATTTTACTAGAGCTTGGTGTGTCGCGGTGGTTGGCAAGTCACTTATATTACGTGTGCACCGTAAAGCACCGTCCGGCATCGCTGGTTCGAGTGGTTCCTGGACGTGTGATCATCTTGGCTTTTGGCGACAAATCCTTGTGCCACTTAAAACAAGTGCTCCATAACAAACTGAAACCCCCCGAAAAAGCTAATTATCAGAGTTGCCAGAGTTCAAACACCAATTGAAAAAATAATAAAAAGATAAAAATATTTTACCAAGAAGCACATAATATAATTTGATATTTTTATTTTTTATGTTTACTTACAGATATAATATTAACAAAAAATATTTCTGTGGATTGATTATGTCAGTAAAAAAATATTATATATCATCGATACATTGTATAAGATAATGTATATATAGATAGGTAAGCGGTAATATGGTAACCATAATCTTAATCGGTTGATGGTATCATAAAGTCTTGCCTAAATTATAAAATAATATAAGTTTGATGGTTACACTGCAGTATGGTGTTCTCTTACGTTATTTTTTGCATTTATCCAGTACTTTTATTTTATGTGATTAACATAACCAAAATGTCTGTTAGATCAAAAAATGTTTTGTTTTTATTTTTATGTTTTTTTATACGCTAAATTTGTCAAAAATGTTTTTACAAATGTTAGCATTGTTAACTACTACATAAAAATCAACGATATTATATTTATTATATTTAACTTTTATCTCACGAGAATGACTGGTAAGTGGGAACTGTATTTAATACACAATTTATTTTTCTATAATGCATGATTAATAATTATATATTTGTATCTAATTTTAAATATTTTTGAAAACGTGATAATGATAAAATTATACGAGGCTTCCCACATGTTAATTGAACAAAAATTATCATTTATATACTAAAAAAATGTGATCGATGTGAAAATATACATACCTAATATTGTTGGTAACATGCAAGTAAATTTATATATAGGTACCTACTATAGTAATAATACAATAGGTGGGTACCTGCTGACTATATAAGTGGTGTTTATAGTGTCGAAATCTTCTAATCACAATAATTATATTATTACATTGTTCAAATAGTATACTACTGCACTCAGGGGTCATACAAGGGGTGATGTGAGGATCAAATTTTATAAAATAGTGTTGTTATTAGTGTTAGCACTTAGCAGTGGAAGAAATAAGCGCCAAAATTAGATAAGAAAAAAAGTCGTATCGTATACAAAAGTGCCAAAATTGTATCGTACATAAGGTCTAAAATTAGATAAGAAAATAAGTCGTATCGTACAAAAGAGCCAAAATCCTAGGTGTCTTTGTGCTACGGTTAATAGATATTAAATTGATTTTGAAAAAGCAGCACATGATGGACTTTTAGCATTTTTTCAAAATTCGAAAATAAAATGGTGTAAATTTAATTTAGGGCAATCGTGGTTTCGGAAAATTCAAAGATTGGATCTTCGAAATGAATACGTAAAGAACTCTGAAATAGGGATTTGGTTGAAGTCTTTTTTTGGTTTGGCTTTTTTTCCGTGCACCGAAGTATCTGATGCTTTTACAGATTTAATATCCATCGCACCGGAAGATCAAACAATTTCCAAATTTACTGTTTACGTTTCTAGAAACATGCATTGATTCTAGTTTATTTCCATCTAAAATTTGAGCTGAAATTCCGGATAATGAGGTTATACGAACTACAAATGCAGCTGAATGCATCGACATTTAAAAGATTAATTCTATGTGGCTCATTGTTCCGTTCATATAGTAATAAAATTGATGTATTATTAAAATTACAAAGCGAAACATATTTTATTTATGAACTTTCCTCCTAACAATAAATTAAGGATATCCCACGAAGAAATAATTGTACAATGGATGGTGAAATAAATCGTGCAGAATATATGAAAAAAGTGTTATTAAAAAATCAACCAATATATTAAATTTATAATTTTTTATTGACATTTTTTTTATAAAATTGCAACCAATTAATTAAATTTATATTTATTTATATGAATATTATATTTTAAATAATATAATATTGTTTTTTTTTTTATTGGTCTTGAAATTGACATTAGTATATAATATATAATTTTTTATAAGATTGCAATTTTTAAACAGGTAAAACAGGTATATAATATTAGATTTGTGCTTATGCCCTACAAATTTTGGCGCAAATGATAGGTTATTTTTGTACCTGTGGCCCTTATGTCATATAGCCAGTGTTAGCGCGTTACGAGGAAACATAAAAAAAAAAATCAAATAAATTTATTATACCTAATTGAATAATTCAGGGGTGTCTTTTCAACTTTTTGAAAGGTATGCTATAACAATTAACAACTATTATAGGTAGGTAGGCCAAAAAAAAGTTCAGCAGACCTGCAATATAAAAAAATGTAATTTAATAATTATTACAAAAAAATATTTTAAAATTAGGATCTTTATATTTTCCAAGGAATAATCTAATATATTATGAATATAGTATACCTACCTAAAAATACCTATAACAGGTATTATTGCACATCCGAAAAGGTGGGTAACATTTTATAAATATATCTAGGTATATAGTAGGTACTCGAACTTCAACATAGTTTGATACTTGATAAATATATTTTCATTGTTCTGTACAAATATGTTGTAAACATTTCAAAACGACAAAATATAAAAGAGATAGCAACCAATATTTTAAAATATATTATGTTTAGTCGAACAAGCTAAACTTTTTTCAAACACAAAAAACAAAAAGGAAGTTTTTGACAGTCGTCTCTGTAATGTCAAACGAAAAGAAAAAAAGCTATATTGGAATAGATAAAAAAAATACACTGACGGATGCCGATTTATCGGAGGTTAGAATATATGGTAAGTAATATTTGTAGTTATATGAGAGAGAGAAAATGGGGAGAAAAAACAAATCAATTCGGCGGATTATACTTTACACCTCGAGCGAGATGCTTGTGAAAATTGGGAACGGGCTATCGTATTTTGAGTAAAAAAAACTGCTTATTATAACTTACCAACTGTGCCTACATGCAAGGCAATAACCAAGACTTTTTTATTTATGTCCATTATTAAATTATGATAAACTTGGTTTAGAAACTTAAACTAAAATAAAACCTAACCTATCTAATCAATCAACAATTATTTTTAAATATGTTTATACTTCTGTCGTTTCATGATCGTGAGAAGTTTGAATATTTTTTTCAGCATGAAAATCAGAGTAAGATATATTGGAATATAAGAATTGTGAAGAATAAAATGTTTTTCACGGAATAGATTGTCGAAATTGCGTAAAAAAGACCCTCTCACGTTTACTGCTGATTTATAATACTCCCTTTAATGATAATTTATTACTAAAACCCAACAACACAGCCAATGGCCGAGGGCATCAGAAGTTGCCTATAAAATGTTTCTTATAGAATCTATTAGTCACGAGACCTCTAAAAACACGAATTTATAAATATAAAAATACAGGTAGGTAACTGTAATATCGTTGTTTCACGAAGTTTGATTAAAAAAAAAACTTTACATTTCTAGCGTTATACTTTATTCATATTTTACGATGTACCCGAGCATAATGTCGTAGGTATTGAAAATTGAAAGTGTTTACGCGCTTCAAAAATCAACTTCTTATTTTATCGTATCTCCAATGAGTATGCATCGCCGAAAGAATGTTTTTGCTTTTACGATTGTGGTGAAAACATAACGATAATATTATCTCTATAGGTGTTAGAAGTATATTAAACACAAGGTTACTTATAACTTATAAGTATAGTTTCAAAAAATACTGTAACCAAAAAATCTAAAAAGAATATAAATTATAAACACAGTTTTTTTGTCATTTTACGTTTTGGTTGAAATTTAAAATTTGGACAATGAATTTGGATTTTAGTTCTTCTGTTGTAATTTTAAAACATATTATTAGTGATTACTTGAAACTTTTAGCATAGGTGTATTATTCAATTTTATAAACACAATGTTTTTTCCAAATTCAATGGTTTCGCAGAAATTTCAACTTACTGTATTATACTAATAAAGTAAAATAAATTACTTTAATAGCAATATAAATATATCATAAAATGTACTTATAGCAGTTGGCTGTCAGACCGTCTTCGCTCAGAATCGTTTTTTGTATTCAATGATTTATCATTGAATTTAAATTTAATACATACGTTACTGTATTTATGACGAAGTACACTCGACCCCTACATCAGAGTGATTACCTACTTTCCCCATTTTTTAAACATCTTTTTGAGTTACATACTGTACACGTGTACAACAATATTTGTACGTAATATAGATTTTATATTACAGTACACAACTTATCATCATCAATTTGACACGTCATTTAAATCTATACGACTATATACCTAATTATTAATTTGTAGGTACCTACATGATATTATAATATCTAATATTATACTGTATCTACTGTACTACTGTAAATTATTTGCTACTCACTAGCTCAGTGATTAGTGATTACCAACCTTTTTCTTGGAACCTTCCACTTATCCTTGTGGCATTGCCGTATTGACGACGCTGCCAAGATTTCTTGCGAATTACTTTGACGACGCCACCATCGATTAATAACTAATTATAATTAATGACATACAACAATTTACGAAACTTTCGGCAAGTCGGAGACTACTTTCCATAGTGATCGCTAGTGTACAATAGATATGTTTCGGCTCCGAGTGACCTGATAGTGTAGATTTAGTTTTTACAACTGGCTTAGCCAATTTAACTGTAGGTACTAGAGCCGCTTTTGTCCAAGCAAGAATTTTTATGGGAAAATCATAGTTAGTAACTCCACTTCTTTCCAAAGATTGTGGATATACATAGAAGTTTTTTTCACACAAGCTATACAATTTAAAATGGGAATATCCTTTTTTTTAAGAAAAATGGTCTTCTTAGTAACTTTAAGAATATCATACAATTTAATTACAAAGTTATGTGCCATTTAATGAATTTCCTTAGGGACAGTATGATTATTAAGATTAATATATGAAGTTATGTCAGTTGCATTTCGATTTGTCTAATAGGTAGGTAGCTTCCATCTAGGCATAATAAGCGTTTCGGCGATAGTTTTAAACACTGCAATTAAAAGTGACACTTTGTAGGAAGCAAAACGACCTTTATCATTATAATGTTTTTTATTAAAAAAATTCACACTTTCTTTAATAAAGACACGAGGGAGTTGCTATTTGTTGGGGATATAATAATAGAACCAAATTTAAAATATTCAATTGAATATTATTTAAATTTTTACTTGAACATTTTATAATATTTTTTAATGGATATAATTTTTATAGAAGTATATATAAGCACGCAATAAAAAACTATGCCAGTATACGACTGTCAGATAATGTCGGGACCAAAGAATGACCGTACTGAATGCGAATCGGGTAATTGGCATTGATAATGATGTCATGCGATAGGTTAAAGCAATTATGTACATCACTACTTTTGTCGCTAATATTGTGGCATGTATAAATATTATATTTACATAGTGCATAAGTTCTTGTAGTAGTCTTATCGAACACTGGAACAACGTATTACATACAATTTGTCATGCACAGTTATAAATGTAATTGCAATAAGTTATAAATTAAAGTAACTGAAGATTTGGCCACCTAAGAGAGCTCTAAAGTTAGGCGCTCTGTTAAAAGTTGAAAATTCCCACATGGAGATGGTCGAGTCTAGGTTAGGAATCTTTGCACCAACAGCACGCAATTGGATATTGAATTTATTACCTGGTTAATTATCCTTTTTTTGGGGACCCAAATATAGTATGTGATATAACACACAGGTATCTTGTCACATATATATCCAGGCACAGGCGTGTCCAGACCTCCATGGCTAGGGAGGCCAGTTATAAAATTTAAATTTTTTACTTACTACAGCGATCTATAATCTATATCTATACCCGTGGTTTCACCATTATAAGTCAAGAGGCCAAGAACGTAGCTGGGTAGGCCGGGGTCCACCCTGCCTCCCCCGTAGACACGCCAATGTATCTAGGTATTGCATAGTAGATACCTATGTACATAAGTAGTCGTAATATTATGGTCACAAATGTTTATGAGAAGAAAAAGTTTTTGCAAACTTATTGCGCTATGGCGTTCTTGAAAGTATCCGATGTTATTATTATTTATATCATTTATTATACCTAACAAAATTAATATTATAATTTGTTATCGTGGTATAAATTGTTGTATTCTATAAGTGTTTATACGATGTATGATCAACGTATGCTGCCGAAATAATACTTGGTCGATTAACAATATTTTGTATTTCATGTTAATTATATAAGACAGTATGTATAAATATATTATTGTATGTGCACAACCATTAACACATAAATATATTTAAATAAATTATAATAATAATATATGCTTTGTACATCTTCCGTTTTAACAGTATGCCGATTTCCCGAGTGTATCTGACGAAAAATTAAAAAAACAAGACAAATTAATTGGCCATTATCAAAATTCAAAATAATATGCATATTTAGGTAGGTATTAGGTAGGTTTATACCTTACTATAGGTACCCACCTACTTGTGAACAGTTTTTCACCGTAATACCAAGTGCCGGCACGATATTGAATTATTTAAAATAAAACATATTTTATTTACAACTTTATCAATATAGATAATTGAAAACATTTACAATATGTTTTCAATGAATTATATACGGTTACAAGATATATTATTATATAACATATTTTATAGTATAATTTATAGCTTATATAATAGGTATAATGGTATTATGATATTATATTATAGTATGTATAAATATTTAGTTAAAAATAATAATTTGTACTTAAAATAATATACATTTTCAATAATATAATAATTATATAGGTACATTTGACTAGAAAACGAAATTTTTATTAAGATACGAGGTTTTTAAATTTTTGTTGGGTACGGGAATAAATAAGAATCAAAGTTTAGTCATCTATTTTGGTTTTATAATATTTAGACATAAAGAACGAAATTCGTTTTAAAAAACGTAAACAAAACACAATAATATTATAATAAATCAACTTTTTTAAACTTATAAACGTCGTTTTCAATATTGTAGGATGTGGGTGGTGTATTCTTCATTAGGAGGAAAATTTCAAACAGACATGTTTAGTACCTATAGAACGAAGTAACGGACATAACGAAATAGGCCGGTAGTAAAGTTGTTACACGTTGGATTGCTGGAAAAGTATTAATAGTTTACTTCAGCTGGACTAACGTTTCCCAATAATCTACACAGCATGCCACAAGTATAATCTTATGATTTGTGACTTTTAAGTGATTTTCGTTTATTAAAACTTTTAAACAAATAGTTGAATTGTTCGTGTAAATTATAAAATGTACTAATGATATGGAGAAGATTCCGAAAAACTATGCTCACTCAGATGTTAACCCCGTGCCAACAGGTGTGCACAGAGAACATGTATACCAAAGTGCGTGTTTGAGAGATTGATTGAGCACAGAGAGGGATGGATTGACAGAGAGCGCGAGTAAAAATATACTAAAAAATCGTTCTTCGTGGAAATCGTTTTTATACGATCGTATATCCTAAATAATATATATATATTGTATAATTTATGGAGGGCACAGATGCATATGTCGAGCTAACGTCACGGGATTGTAAATAATTAAAATAGCATTAATAATAGTATGTTATAATTTAATTATAATATTTTCTTTATATGCACACGGTAGCGATCGGTCCAGTCTGAAGTAACATTCCGTTATATAATTATCATTTAATACATTAAAACTTATAAGGGGTGATTATCATTGCCACCACACCTCCTAAGAAAAACAACATTGTCCCGAATAGCTCAAAAGTACATGTGTCGGGTTTTTTTTTTATTAGAAATCGTCATGGACGGTGCACAAAATAGCTATCTATTGATTTTGTTTAAAAACTCAAAAGTGAGAGGATTTGTTCTGTGCTCAGCCTGCATGTGAATATGCCGCCGTCGTGGTCGGGTGTTCGTCGTGACGCGTGGATAATGTTTCGGACACGTTTTACAATTTTTGTTTTTTAAATGCGTAACGAGAAAGGTTGATAAAATATATTAATGGGTGGAGGATGAGGGCTGCTGGTGGCATGTCGCATTACAAGGCGTACGGCTGGGTCCCGGGCCTGGGCGGCTGTTTGAGTAGGCCCACGTAGCGGGCGGCGTGCCGGCACTTGGACACCACCTCTTCCTGGACGAGCGAGAACGACATGGCGATCAGGACCAGGCCGAACAGCAGGTAACCGCAGCACGCGACCAGCTGCAGCTGTCCGTTTTGAGTGTCGGTGCCCTGGAACGATTTGCCCGGTACCAGGTCGCCGAACCCAATCGTGGACAGCGTGACGAAGCAGAAGTACGCGCCGTCGATGAACGTCCAGCCCTCCCA
This sequence comes from Nasonovia ribisnigri, assembly GCA_027563435.1. Taxonomy (NCBI): domain Eukaryota; kingdom Metazoa; phylum Arthropoda; class Insecta; order Hemiptera; family Aphididae; genus Nasonovia; species Nasonovia ribisnigri. Next base: position 121,034 of record JANEHU010002413.1, on the reverse strand, counting down.
TGCGGCGAACACGGCCGCGCCCAGACAAATGTAACCGGCCAACACGAGCAGCACCAGGGCCACCGGTACGCCGGGTGGTGCGCCTTTGCGCCTCTTGTTCGGCCGCTTGCTGTTGGTCGCGGCCACTGCGGCCGCAGTAGCAGCAGCAGCAGCAGCCGCCGCCGCGGCCGCAGCAACCTCGCGGTGATAGTGTTCCGATGCGGTGGCGGCGGCCGCGGTGTTTTGTCGCCGGTCCTTGTCACCACGCCGCCGCTGCTGTTGACGGTTGCCGCTTAGGAGTGGCACTCGGCTGGGCGTCCCGTGTGCTCCACTGTACATTTGGCTGCGGACACGCAAAACGATATTATAATTTTATTAAAATATTTGAGTATAGTCGTATTTCATTTCCGAGCTTTTCGACCGAGAAACAAATCTTTATCGATGAATATGAGAAAAAAAGTTTAATGTAATAATGTCTATAAATAGCTCCAAGAGTTCAAGTATCTACTATTTACGGACATTCGTTTTTGTATTGTAATACAATTGAACAAGAAAATCGTTTGAGGCGAAACAGCTATTTTACTGGTCAATAATTTCCTGTCGTAAAAATATGAACTTCAAACGCTCATTAAAAATGACGTGACTTTCAGATAAACTTTTTTATGTAGAATATATATAGTATAGCTAGATAAACTTTTGAAGAACCTTGTATTAAATTTTCAAAGATATAATATATAAATTGTCATAGATATGAAAGAAATATTTTTATGAATTTAAAATTACATAATAATTTTTCAATTGTTACGATTTTGTGGAGTTTTGTCACAACGCTCATTAAAAGCTATTGTGGATTTACGCTCATCTTTTTTTTAACTGTATAGTTATAACAACTTATGATGACATTATAGGTACAACACGTGTATGATCTGTACCTTCAGGCTTTAATATTTTATTATTATCTTAAAGTCGATCATATGAAAATTTGTTTATTATTTAATAAATTTAACATTTTTCTTTTGGTGGTGAGTTTTGTCCATTTATCGAATGTGTGGACATTGCGCCACAACACGAAAATAATGTGTCTACGGCACACATATAAACGCATCAAGCACTATCAAATAAGTTTCAAGTACCCACCCATATTATAGAGCAGCTAGGGCACACACTCGAAAAATACAATTATTTATTGACGCGACAAATGTCACGTTACTGAAAGCCAGCCACAAGTCCCACAGACCGGAAATCTGTATTTGAGAATGAAATAGCTATCCTAATATATATAAATATATTCTACTATGTATTAGATATAATATACAGGAAGCGTGAGATGCCGGTGGTTCGTATACCGTGTCGCGTGGTATATAATATGATTTGAAAGAAATGTCATCGATACTCGATCTCCCGATATCCGATAGTGGTTTCAGTGGTGGTTGAGAGGTTGGTTTGTGTAGCGACGGTTCAGTCTCTGCGAGTTCTTTTAAGGTTTCAGATCGGGCGGTAACAACCCAAGAAGCTGTATTTAATTTATATGGTTCGAGGTTAAGGCTCAATGTATTTGTAGAGCAACGTTCGCACGTTAGAATTGTACAACTTGACACTTGTATACAAGTCATGTTTTTATAGAATTTTGATTAAATTAAAAACCACGTATATAAAAGCATATATATATTATATATATATATAGTTCTCCTATTACGGCACTGTAAATTGTCACAGCGATGATTATACAGTAGGGTGGATTGATTTACAGGTGAAAAAAATGCTTTCGACATTCTTAATTGTAATAGTGATAAAAAGGTGTGATGTGTTATACTTAAAAAAAAATTAGTACCACACAATAAATTATTAATGTGATATGCCGAGAGCCCGAAACCCACTTTAAAAATTACAAAAATCCAAAGTTAAATTTTTTCATAAAAATGCTGGTACCTACATTATTTACAAATATAATGTTATATAGCTATCTAGTGGTATACGTTAATTGCATTAGAATTGTATGATAAAAGCATAACATTTTATTATTATTATTATATATACCAGTATAATGTGTATATCGTATATAATATATTTTTTTATGGTTATAATTTAAAATATATTGTTAATAATCGTGCTCCTCCTCCTTTAACTTTTAATAATGTTCAAATTATTCAAATTATGAATTTTGGATTTATTAAGCATACTTATTTTACTAATTTTTACAAATAATAAAATATATTTATAGATTAATATAAATTGCTATAATTTTCACATCAATATAGTCATCATAATATCAACCAACTGTATTTCATACACCTATTATCTGTTGTATATACATATAGGTACATCTTAATAACTCAGGAACTCAATAAAATTTCGACTTCGATACACCATAATGTTCATAAAAACCAATTGCTAATAATTTACACTAAAAAAGATTAGTTCTAATTTGAAAAAGAATTTATTTTATTCCCGGACACTTCTTAAGAATTCTTTAAAATTTGAATAATATATGAATTATTAAAAAAAAACTCGTTCGAGCATTCTGAGTAAATATCATATATAATATCCTATATTTACTATTTTAGATAAGTAGGTCTATATCAACTATATTTTTTTTTAGTTAGAGGGTAGGATTATAGTACGGTTTTACAGATTGAGCATTTGATGAAAAACTGAATTTAAAATCTTTTTCTGAATGAAAATAGGACTTTATTTTATGAGCAACCGTTTTTTTTCTTATGAAAATGTTGATTTTAAATATTTTTTAAACTTATATTAAACCAACGCGCTATTTATCTATCTGGTTTTAATATGTATAAATATCTACACAGGCTGATTCATCAAGCATGCTTTTAAATATACTGCAAAAAACGCTTTTAAAAAGGTACTTATAGGTTTTTCTGCCATTGATTTGTCTTGTGGTAGTACTAATACACACTTTTTTTTCCAAATGAGGATCCATTTTTCTTCTGCAAATAAATTATGAAGCAGATGATTTTTCTTAAAATATTGATGTATCTAATTCGAAATCCGAATGAAAAGTTTCTGAGTTATAATCTAAGGATAATATAGTTAGAGTCAGTAGTCCTTAATAATGGTTTTATATAAAATATAAAATATATGTACCTAATATTTAGTCTAGTAAGTATACTTATAATTAAGTTTAAACAATATTCGTTGTAGCCTCATAGTATTAGACAAATATAATTAATTTTCCTTTAGTCATAGAATGTGGTAACTAGTAGTACACAAATATATTATGGTTGCTTTCTTGCTTTGTGCTTACTTATTTTTTAACAAATATGGGAACTAATAATTAATATTTCTATTTAAAACTGTACAGTGTACATGTAATTATATTATTGTCATAACATAAGCACCACTAAGTAAATAATTATACTAAATTCCTGTTATGTAAATAGTATTCTCGTTATAGATATTTTTCAGAATTAAACTTAGACTGCGTAAATTAAATTACATTGCGTCTAAATCTATGTGAGTCAATATCGCGCGAAACCCTCGACAATGATATCTTATATATTTTATCACCGTGAAATAAAAATAATATAATATAATTTAAACGAGCGAATCGTCCCTCGGTTTATGGTGCGATCGATAAGTGACGATAACCAATAAACATCACAATGTATGCACCATAATATTATATTATCAGCTAATAGGTATAAAGTATTTTACAAAGCTTGCGCAAAAGATAACATATCTTAAAATCATACACATGAATATTATTATTTTAATATTATATAATATTATAAATTATAATATACCGCGTACATGCAATAGTCGTCTTTTGACATTTACAACCGATGGTGGATTATCACATATTATATTATACTACCATACACGGTGTTTGACCTGTTTTATATGTACCACTTAAATATCTCAACATGATGGCCTTAGATTGAAATACGATTTTCTGTGATAGCTAGACGGTACTGAAGTCATAAAAATATCACTCAATTGAATTATTTTAAAAATTTTTTAATAGTTGTAACTCAGTTGAATTTAGTTGTAGGACCAGTGTAAATAGTCAAATAGATCTAATGACAATATAATTATAGTAATTATAGTTATTATACTGGTGTCGTTATTAAGTATATACAGTGCATGTAATATATACATTTAAAAAAATAAAGAGACGGGCAAATTATTCTATTCAATTATTTTATGTTAAGAAAAAAGTAAAAATTTAATTTATTAGGTGCTTCAATGCGTTTATGCTCGTCTATACCCTTCTCCACAAAACTTTAAAGCTTGTATTACTGTTTAAATAATACTTAACGGAAGTTACATTAATCGACTTTTAATATAATAAATATTTCCATAAATTTTCCATCACAGGCTCTTAAAAAAATATGAAGACCACCATTTTAGTAATTATTAATCAAATATTAAATTATAGGAATAAAATTGTGGTTTAAAGTTTTTAACTTCTTTATATAATACGGAAATCAAGGTTCAAAGAGCATCGTTTTAGACTTTACTTGGAAAGTAAAATCATTTTCAAATAATTGTATATAATTATTATTATCCAACCACAATCCAATTACAATTAGTATGAGACATACGTACCACGATATATATATTCCCTTATTCCAATAATGCAAAAAGACAACAATATTTTTTCCCTCATTAAATATGACTTAGCAGAAAAATATTCAAGAGATGATACTAACAATAAATAATATTATGAGTTACAATATCATATTAATAATACGTTATAGACGCAGTTGGTTTCAAGTCTGAGTATAGATTCCGACAAGTAGAAAAACATTGATTAAATTCATACAAACAACAAACACAAATAATAATAATAATATAAATTCGGTCAAAAAATAAAACACCTGATGAGTCAGTCGTGAGTGGTGGATTTCGATAATCGTATTATTAGATGGATTATTGTTATATCGAGTTATCTCATAATATAATTTCATTTTACAGACATTACACATATTTATGTCGAAAACGATGAACAAAAAATAATTACCACGAAAATATTTTGCTATAGTGCATAATATGTGAATCAATTCTCGAAAATGCGAGAAACGTTTCGCAAAACGTCGATTTCATTTTTTTTTTGAATTTCCGATATTGTCTATAAAACATAATAATATAATACGTAGGTGGCTGGGTTTCCATGAATCGCGTCGGTAGGGAACAGTACACGAGGCCTGCATATGACGTCGCTTATATAATAATATAACAATAAATAGGTTTTGGTCCCCTCGGTAGCAGAACTCTGGTACCTCTACACAGAGATTATTGTAGCAAACCGGCGGAACGCATGCAGGAAAGAGCACGATTCATTTACCATTTACTAGGTTAAAATTTTTTTACATATCAATATTATTAGTCTTGTTGACAATCGTCTATCATCATCCGAAAATTAAAAAAAACAGCAACCCGCTTCTGCCGCATATAGTTGTAACTCGTAAGTTTCGAGTATACCTCGTAATTGACTATTGAGTGCAGCTCACTGCACTGTACAAATATTTTAGCTTTCTTGATATATTTTATATTTTTAACCAAAAAGCATACTAAATCAAAAATTTTATCATAAATTACTTTTAATGCTGATGATTAGAGCAATTAATATTCTGCTCCAAAACGTGACTATAGACATAATACACATCGTCGCAAAATGTAAATCCAATATATCAATTGCTCTTCTCAGAATAAAAATGTTATAACTTTTATAATAAGAAATGCGAGAAACCATAAAAATGTTATTATTTGTGTTCAACAAGTGTCTATGAATTTAAACAACAAATCTAAAATATAAGCAGCATTCATGGAATTCAAATACAAGCATCCACCCACAAGTGACGTCCATGACATCCTGTAGATGACGTCCCTACACAGCAATAGTTTATTTCTTTAATATTGATTTGAAAAAAAAGTTATTGATGGCGACAAACACTCTGTATATATCGGCGTTTGTATTATGTTATTTGTTTGAAATAAATGTGTAAGCTATGACGGTTGTTTGAGGAACGCGTCGCAATGTTTTCCATCCGAATCGAACGCTATTCGGAGATTGGGATTTTGAAATTTATATTCGAACAGAGTTTACTTTGCAGTCACACACCGTAATGCACGTGTATATTATTCGTGGGTGTGTGTGTATATGCATATTATTTTTTTTATGGCGGAAACACTCGACGAAATCATTGTACGCGAACCGTTCAAGCGCGAAAGCCCTGGCTGTCTTATTTTTTATACGTCTCCCGCGCCATTTACATATGCCCGTAATAAAACATCCCCAAATCACTCGTTTTGGTTCAGCGTCTCTTATGCTCGTACAGTTTAGGTTTCGATTAATTGTTATTATCACGTACGTGATTTTTTACGCATTCCCTCACTAACGGTTTACCTTTTTATACTTCAAAAAACAACACACAACCGTGCCAGTCAGGTTACGACTATAACTTTCATATTATTATATATCTATTACAATGTGTATAAGTGAAATGCAATTGGATTCACCAAGCCTTCTCACCTCCTTTTATCCTGTAATACTTTTATCAAGTAGATTAATTCACTTTCAGATTTTAGGAATTTTTAAGTATAGCTACTTTTGAGACTATATTTCCAAGTACTTAGATATTGTATACTGTAAACCATAAAATGAATGTCCTGTGGCGATACAAACTTCTGTTTTTTTTAAATGAGAACCACTCTTTTTTCATGTAAATTGTCAAGAATATATATATATATAGAAATGTTGATGCATCTATATCGAAATACGAACGAGTAGTTTATTAGTTATTAAACTTTTTACACTAAGAATAATATAGTTCTTGATAATGCTTCATTTTGGAATAATACGTACATCTGTATTGTGGCATCCATATACCAATGTCAATTAACCATTAACTGTAGTTATATTTTAGATTAAGTACAGTGTAAATTCTTGTTATTACTTATTAGCTGAGTGTATATTAAAAACAGATCACTTTCCACACCACATGATTATTATCCGAGTGTTCTTACTTATCTGAAACAGTGCATGCAACACTACTTGCCTCCCAGATTTTAGTAAGTAAGTTGCGTCTAGATCAAAAAGACTAAGAGCAGGTCATAGCCTATACTTGCATCCTAGTATTATTTTTATTAATATATTTATTACTCTAAAGCTAATAACCTTAGTAGTTGAGGCTCTAATATTGTATAAATAAATAAATAAAACAAAAATAGGTAATAGTAATTTATACATAACTGTTACTTAAGTTTTTAAAAGCTTTATAAAATAGAATTGAAATTTATTCTTTTACTTATAAGTTAAAATTAAACACGGAAAATTTTTACAAATCATAAATAGTAATAGTTATAATTTTTTAATTATTTTAGCCACCATATCTGTTAAACTTTGCTATTATTTAAGGGGCAACATTTAGGCAATTAATAATCTCTAAGAAGCCACCCGAGATCTATGTGTTAGTTGTAAATGATTATTAGTATGAGTGAAATTCAATCCAGATACCACTCTCTAAGGCGTTAACATTTCTTTAATTCGATAACAATATACAATTCACTATACGAATTTTACAAAAACTTACTTATTGTTTTGAAAAAATTAAAGTCAGTTAACGTTGTCTGATTTTGATTCTGAAAAAATATTTGAATTTAGCAAAAAAATGACTGTAGATCGATCGTACGAAACACTTTTCGTTTTTAATTTTTAATTATGATTTGAAAAATTCATAATTTCAAGTTTTAAATTACAGTTCACAGTAGTATAATATTACATTTTTACAAAGTGTTCCGTTCAATCTATAGAAAATGTTGTGTTAATTAAAAATTTGTTTGTCAGAATTAAAATTGAACAACGTTAACTGACTTAAATTTTGTCGAAACTTAAGGTCTATTGAGCTAAAATTGACGGCAGTAGCGAAGTCCCTTATAGGCCCGTTTAATAACTTGAAAATCAATCATTAGCATTTTGAATTGGGTACATTAATATTCTCAAAAAAACGTATGAAATAGAGTTACTCAACAACAGTAAAAAAAGGTGGTTATATTAAAAAAAAAGAAGTTTGTAGAGCACTCATTAATTGGCATACAACACCTAAGTATTTGAAAATATGGTCTTGAATTATGCTCAAAAATTCTAAAAATATGATAAAAATATTTTAGTGTGAATCATTATGTATGCATATGTGTAAGTGTATGTGGATGGACTGTTTGTGTTATAATGCATGCAGGTCACGATCATAATGAATACAAATACGTTCACTGAAATACGCGTGTTTGAGTCATTACTACTGAAACGACCGACGAATCCGTGAAAATTCATCTTGGCGTAACCACCACGGTCGACCACAATAATAAGCCTATTAGGCCCGTCTTTGCACAAAAGACCACCCAAAATATGTCTGCCTGGCGCAGTAGGAAGATAGTTCATACAAGATAAAGAACGAAAAGTTTTCTTGAACCTTCACAATTGAAACATTTTTTGGGAATTGTCATACACGAGAGGACGACGGTTAAGTGATATTTTGTGTGATTTTTTTTCATTTTCGTAAAAATGATTTTTGTCTCGGTTTTGTTTTTATTCGACTAAACGCAATCCGGCTGGGTTTTTTTTTTCATTATACAGGTATATTTTTTTATTTCGAATACGAAATTACACTCAACACTATTTTTCCTTTAAATTTATATCTATATAAAAGTCCACGATCCGGACAATCGCTTTTCGCGTCATTAAACGCGATACGGTCATCTGACTACTGTAAATGTACGGCGCGACGCAGCGTTATGTTTAAAAATTCATTACCGTAAAACTTTACACCATTTTATGATACATTTAACAGTCTTGCACACTGGCCGCTGCAAGTAAAAGTATTTGTCGTCGTAAACATATTAATAATATCTTTATTCATTTATACATTTTGATCGATCGACAACTACACCACCCAATCATTTTGTCGATTTTGATCATCGGGATATAAAATAATATGTAGCAGTGTCTACTGTATTTATCGAATTAACATTGTTATCATCGAACATATTATCATATAATAGGTATATTATTATTATTTTTATATCTACTTCGAACGGTTCGTAACACGGCTCGTCGTATAGGCAATATAGGTACATGCGTGCGTGGAATGCCTAGCGCTATTTTTACCTCCACGTTAGCTGGTAGGCATTAATTTTGAACCATTAGGTCATTGAAGGTAGGTAGGTAGTATGAACACGTCGGTTGGCTTACAAATATATTATCGGACCATTTATAAATATTTATTCATTGGAAATTTATGAAAGATATTTAAATAACGAACACAATACTTATATCAACACCACGCACCCGTTTATAATAAGTTTGACATGGATCATTATTTTAACGAAATATTAAAAAAATAGAAAAGGTAGGTACCTATATTAAATACGACGTTGAAAAGTGACTGTTTTTGAGCACAACATTTTCATGTACCTATATCTAAAGTTATTTGGTTAGTGTTTTAATCCGTACAAGAAACAATTTTTTTTTGAAGAAAATATCTATTGGCTCTTAAATACTTGAAATATTAAAAATGCTTTGGAAATATACATCGATACAATATCGTTACAATACAGTAATCCATCATTTTTTTTGACTGTTCGTAAACAATATTATTAACTTGCTTTATTATTGTTATTCGTTAATGTCAGCCACCAAGCCGTCGGAACCATACGCAATCCCAGCACACGCATCGTGGTTCATAAATTGTTTCTTTCGTCGTGATAATATTATATTATTACATTCATCAATATAATATAACGTTTTAATATAATTTCATAATTACAAATTAAAATCGTCTCAGGTAGTTCTAACTCAACATAAGTTGAAGCTGGCAAAAATATTTAGGGGTGGATAAGATGTCCACGACATTTTTATTTTATGTTATACAAAATGTATATCCTATGGTTTAAATAGGTGCAAAGTTTAAAGTCCAAAATTTTAAACAAATGCATATTTTTATTAACGTCTAAAATAAACATTTTGTGATAGCAACATATTATGATTTAAAGCGTGATTGAAATATAATATTAAAATTGTATGTGTGTCACCTTAAAATATTTGAGTGGCACATAAATGTTTTAGGATTTGTGTTATGTAAAATCATATTATCAAATGAGAAAGCTAACAAAAAATTGAACAGAAAAATATCACCTTTCGTGTCAAATTTCAAGACCATATAGGTTATTTGTGGAACACTCGCTATTTTCCCATTTTAAATATATGAATTGTGCTAAGGGCTTACCACTGGTAACAGTCTTCGTTGTTTTCGCCATCGCCGACACCGTCGTCGTATGCGTATTCATCGTGTTTCGCAGCCGTCGTTGGAAAGTCTGGACGATCGCCTAGTTGCCTGAGGATGTGTGCAGCCACGTGGTCGTGTGTCGGTGAGTTGGCCAGTTGATACTCAGCGCATTCACACAGGACATGTTTGGCCTCGGACGTCAAACGGTATACCGGTTTTCCTCCGCTGCCACCTGCATGACACAAATAGTATATGAGGACTTGTCATGTGTCATATATATTATAAATATTGTATTTTACTATAAACAGGTCTTTCACGTATGGTTTTATAATAAAAAACAAAATAAACCAACATAAGTTCGAAGGTAAAAGAGCGTGTAAGTGTATATTAGGTATCGACGACGACTTTTGTAATGATAACCGATTTCGTTATAAATCATATTATTTATTATTCTTGATATAAAAAAGAAGTCTGGCCAAAATATGTGGTATCCGTCACTCAAGTGTGCAACATAGATAATTTATAGTCATCTGTTATCGTTTAACTTAATTTTTTTTTAATATTTGAGTGATAATATTATCTATTACATAAAACCCAAAGGTTACATTTTGGAGCAAGATATAAGAGTGTAAAATATTACAATTCAAAAATTCTCATACCTATTCATCGCAACAAAATTAAAAAATCGATAAAAACGCCAAAACCATTGTTACTTTTAAGTTCAATAATAAATAAATTCCCTCTTATATCTAAGCTAACTTTTAGCAAAACAAGAATTTCTGGATGTTCATTTACTGTATGTCACAAACTTGTAAGACGGATACAAACATTACTGTGACAGTGTGTATAATACGTCCTCTTAATTCAAAGCTGTTTAATTAAACTTAAATAAATGTATCTCTTAGTGTTATATTTATTGTATTAAATACACATGTGGAGACATTTTTTTGGGATAAAATATATAAAAATGAATGTTCCAAAGACAAAATACAGTGAAACCTCTCCTAACAGAACCTCTAAATAGTGAAAACCTTCAACATTTTCTGGGGAACTAACTAAACACTTTCTACAAATAATTAAACTCTCTGAATAGCGAACAACTCCGAATAGTGGTTACAATTTCAACGATCGAGAGTGTTCGGTATTTAGAGGTTCCACTGTAACTCATTGTATTATTAAAATTACTGTTTTATTTTTAAAGTCCACAGTTTAATAATTACATGGTAATTTTTTATACATATTATGCAGTCATGATTTGTAACTATATTTAGAACTTTTACTATTTAGGGATACATTGGATGCTTAAAATATAATACCCGTATCACAATTCACTGGCTCCTAACATTTCTCTCCATGGCTTTAGCCCAGCATTTATATATTGCATGCTCCAGGAACATTGAGTTTTGAGCTTTTACTTCTTTGGCTGAAAAGCACAGTACAATTATATGCGTATAAAACGTATTATACACTTAATGACATTCATGGTCCCTAGTGATTGACTCCTTTGATAAATTTTCTAATCAATATTTTTGTTACAATAGCGATACTATTGTCTTTTGGTATTATCTATTATACTCGGGTATGTAGAATCAACGCGAAATACATAAATACCACCTACGGTGCAATTTAAAAAACTTCGGTATTGTTTTCGGTCAGCACAGATCGGGTTAAACTTGGTGGTGATGGTATGTACAGAGGAAAAATAATCAGATCGATAGGCGTAAAACGTGAACGAATTAAAGGATTTCGCTAATAAACCACTATTATAATAATAAAAATATCTTATTAAAAGGGAATAATAAATATTTGAGAGTTGTTTTTAACCAATTACGCCAATTCACGAAGATAGCGAACTATAATTAGATGTACATTTCAAAATACGATGGCCGTAAATGTTCGAGAAGGATACATTTTTTAATTTCATCAACCCGTTAATGACATAATGCATTTAAATTGGATTAATTAGAATATCTTACGTAATAATTCTTATAATGTATATGCTCGAATTGTATATCGCGTCGTCAATTATTGCTTTCAACGGTTAAAATTTGTTTAATAATGTAAAATAGTGTCTTGGTAAATCGAATAACTCTGTAGCGGAAAATTGTATTTTTATTCCTGTTCGCAGCATGTCTTGAATTAAATCATGTTCGGTTGATTACATTCTTTTATTCAATTATATTAAACGAATTAAATATTGTCATGTAATTTATACCCGTAGCATACGCATAAATGTTTGTAAGCAGGTTTCGTATAATATAATAAGATCTTCAAAAACGGCGAGGTAGAATTATTCCGTGGATTTTTGTTTTATATTGGGTAGGTACATAATATACGGACTAGGATTATAGTTATTTGCATCCGTATATCCGACTATAAGACTTGAGGTTTCTGGGTCTCTGAGTTTTGTTATCGTTGAACCATGTGATTACTGTTCAGTTTCTTGTCATGTGTGGTTATGTATATATACATACACGAGTATATAATATATATATAAACAGTTCTCCAATACGCACAATTGTAGCATTTCTAAGTAGATAGGTACCTTAATAATTCTGGCTTTCTGATCTAAATTTATTACTATTTGGACATCCACACTGTCTTCTAAAAAATCCCTGAAATTACCTCCATTTTATTGTCGTTTACCTATAAAAGCTAATAATACATGTGTTTGTCTATATATACTCACATAAGCAGTGACGGGTTGACGGCTGGACGAATTACTTACAAACGGACCCATCCAAATCTCATTGAAAATAAAAACGTCAATTTGATAGAATACTGACTATATTATTGTATATATATAACTTCCTACTATAAATATCCCTAGCAGGATTGAGAAATCGAGGCAAGCAAATAAAGACACATACAAATGGACGAAATATATTACAGTAATAATGCACACGTTTTAGATGCGTTAATTCAATGAGTTCAACATAAGAAAACCATTTATTGAATTTTATGCGCTATCTAAAATATGTAAAAAAATAAAATCAGATAATTGTTAATGTCAATAAATAACAGAAAAAATGTCAAAATATTATGTAGTAAAAACTACATTTATTGATATTTAAACAAAATAAAATCAATTATGTTGACAATTCTTGTTATTCCCTATTTTTTTTTTACTCAATTTTTGAATTAAAATCGTGGATATGAATCTGAATAAATTTTTCTTCAAACGAGACTGTTTAATATTTCGTTATAACAAATACAACGAGTTAAATATATTCTGATTTCTTGATTATTCTTAGTAATTATGTTATTTTAATTTATCATTGAAAGCAAGTATTAAATTATTAAGATAAAATAAGTAGATGTAATATAGTAAAACGCATAATAGTATAATATACTAATGCAGTAATGCGTGATAATAATCGAATAAACATGAGAAATAAAATACAATATAATTGTTAACTGTCTTTATAAACTATTGTTCGGCACTTAAATTACCTTAGAATAAAATCCATGTTGTGCACCTGCAAGGCGATGTAAAATAAGTGTTCATATTACTCTCTGTTTCTAGTAACGCAGTAATTTAGCGAGATTGTTGAAAAGTATTCTTATTCTCGGCCAAAGTAAAACAAAGCGTCGCAAAGTTTGTGTGAACTTTAGTACTTTTATCTTATTTTTTTCTTTGTACCTATAGGTACCTACTCTAAGCACAATGACGAGTGAGAAAATTATGAAATACGCGCAGCAACGTGGAGACGAATGCATAAAATATAATAAATTATATTGTATTGGAGAATGCACCTAATATAAATTATTTTATATTACATTTTACAATATGGTAGGTGATATAATAATAATTTACGTCACGTGATCGACCAATAAAATATTATCGCGCATATTTATATTGTACGCGTTTTTTATAACATTCCGCAGAACAATTAACGTAGATAATCTCGAGTAAAATAATTGATGTCGTGACCGCAACAAAACGCATTTATTAGTGTTGGCCGGACTTAAACCGCTCCGGTACGGTTTTCAAACGTATTCAAACGGAATACGTTAATATAATATTACAAGTAGGTATATAATTTCGCTGCATAGTTTTGATATTTTGTGTCTTGTGAAACAAATTATGAATCTAAAAAATGTGTGCTTTATACAGCTAGATACTAGGTGAAACAGGTAGGTAGGTACTTCGTTCTCAAAAATCCCGTGTAATATTATAATATATTATATTATATTATTACACCGCACATGCATGTGTATAAAAAATTAAAAACAACTGTATTCCGGTGGGTTTCACAAAACTTTGTTGTAGCTCTGTGGTCTGAAATAAAATCATCTAAACTTTTTCGCTTCGAATGCTGCAATGCGCGCGTTAAAAACACGCAGACTCCGACAAAAGCATTAACACTAATTAGCTTTATACAACATCATAAGATACGAGTAGTATTTTCAATGTTCAATTGTTACTTGCACTTTTATACCTTTTGATATAGGCAATCGAATCGATATAGACAATAAGACCATGTTCAGCGCACAATATGAATCAATCGCTAAAGTGAATTTGTTTATTTCACATACCTATTTATATAATATATATATTATTAAGATGATTTATATTAATACATAACGCTGAAATTATAAATATATGGTATAGATATAACGACTCGTCGTAAACTTAAACATTTGTCGCTATAATATGATCCGTCATAAAACTTAAATTGAGTTTTCAATTTTTGGTGGGATTGGATTTTTGCAATGACTATATTTCCAACAAATAACAAATATTATCTATTTTTTTCTAAACACTACGATCATAAAGGATGTCATTTTTATGAAACAGTTTTATTGCCATATAATTTTAAACTATTCAATTTATAAGCATTTGCGATACTGTAATGAGTTAGCTGTCTATGATGGGCCATATAAATGTAATATAATTGTATTTAGAACATAATATATATTTATATATTGCACGCACATTAAAGAGAAAAACGAATAGAAAATACATATTATTAAATCAGGATTGATGAGAAATAACTTACGTATTATATAACGACGCGGGTTGAGAATTTAATTTAACATTGATTCACAGTAAATGTAAAAATAAAAGAAAAAAGAAAATATAAGGCATTTGTTTTTACTTAAAATAGTATTTGTAGTGTGTTTTTGAGTCCATGTTATAAAAGTGATGTCAAGTTCAAAACATTAAAACATTGAAGTGCAATAAGATTGAGTTAACAAAAAATACAACATTACACCTCAGTCTGATATAAAAAACTAATCTACGTCTACATAAAAAATCTGGGACATTAAGAAAAATTAGGTTATCCACATTAGAATCACGATTGTACTCATCTTATGCATAACCAAATAATTATTAATAGACTCCGAATCAGCCATTCTTACTTAACTCGCAAAACCTTCAAGACTAGACAAGAACTATCACTATGCGCGCCTCGTGCCTTTCTGTTTCAGATAAACACTATTAGTCACGGAAGCTACAAGGTCCAATGAATAAAGACGAGCTCAATCTCCCTCATAACCCATGTGAACTTTAAGCATCAGATCCGGAAACAATCACTCAACTCATAAGATTCACCAATTTATTGGAATTATATAATAACATTTAAATTAACTATATCTAACCTGTACCAATATTATTATCCTTTTTAATATTTTTTTATCTTATTTAAATGAAGTAATTTTATTTTATGTCGATCGTAAGTAATGCTATAATTACTTATGATGTAGATGCGTAGGTATATTAAAAAAAAAATTACCCTACCTACCACCCATTAGGATTGTTCTGAATTGGCATTTGTTACTTAAGCACTAAGTATGTGACTTAACTGGTAAACAAAATAATATGAAAAATATTTTTGATATTATCAATAAATATTATATGCCTAAATAAAGAAGTATAAATTGTAGTTTAAATAATATTTTGTTATTTTTCATTAGGACGAGCCTTTTACACTCGAGATGTTTTAACGTGTGCTATTCGGTGTAACTTAACCTATAGCACCACAGTCACTAGTTAAACACTATTAATTTAATTTTAAACAAACATTAATTATACATTGTACAATATGTATTATGTATGTTATACGATCCTACCACCACGCTGTCGTTGTCTCCGCCAATTAAACTCACCGCGGTGGCGTTTTCTTGGTAAGTATATAATAATATATCTACAAAGTACGCTTCGTATAATAACTATCACGAACACAATTTTCGGGATTTTTGGAAAAAAAAACAGACAGACATTCTAAACTTATGCTATAATTATTAATATCAACGTTTTCGGATAACCGACGTAATTATTCACAGTGTTGGCACACGCTGGAGATCGGTCTGAAATTCGATGATATGTCACCATTTTATTCGAATAATATTATTGTAATAACCTTGTATGTAATTAGGTATATATATGTTCGTTGTCTATGTTCTAACTGTAATCGAGGGGTTGAAAAAAAACATGCAACTACGATTTCGTTTTTCATTTCACTTCTGTAAAATATGCAACTTAAAATAAAACGAAAAATTCTATATCAAATACTGGTGAAGAAAATAGGAAGAAGGAAACACGATTCGCTTATCTATACGAACGTGCATGTAAAATAATAAAATTAGTGACTGGAATTTAATGGAAAGTTAATTTATTTTAGGTGCTCTTGAACAACTCATTGCTAGTATATTCAATCCATACCATTGACACTTAAAAAATGAATTGTGGCAAATGAACAAATGAATTTTTATTTTACGATTTGTATTATTAGACAATTTTTAAAGTATTAGATAATTTTGTTTTGCATATCTATTTATGGATTTTGTTGAATTTTTTAGCTAAGGTAATTAAAAATATTACCGCAAAAACTTTTGTTTAGTTTAATGCTATAATATACAATTTAACTCGTATATAATAGTTGATATAATTATTTAACATACATTAAATAATCTTATGTTTTATATTTATGACTGTTTAGAATAAATTATACATTACCGATAATCGAGATGATGTTATTCATCAATAATAACCAAAATTTTATATTTTTGACTGTTTAGAATAAATTACACATTACCGATAATCGAGATGAAGTTAATCATTTCTAATTTTGTCGATTGGATTATTATAGTTCTTTGAATATTAAAATATTCATTAAGTTAATTTTTTTGTAATACAGTAAAAATTAAATTTCTTAAGTGAATAATTGTGACATTTTTAAACATTTTTTTTGTCATTTTTAGAACCCCAATAATAATATTTTAATATAAAATATGTTATTCGGACCTATTTGCTGTTTTCGTAATCTCGGTGACAATTCTGCCCTTTGGTGGTGACTCGCGTTGTACTGTTGTGGTGGTGGTGGAGTGTGTTGCACTAACCCCGCGTTTACAGCCGAAGATACTTTTTTCGACGACTTTTCTCGCCGATTTTCTGAAAAAAAAAACCAAACGGAATGTGTAAATTTTTTTATTATAAAGTGTAATAATGTTATGCATATTATATGATTCTCGCCGTTACGCATATTACAATAGTGATATATCATATGACAGTTGTGCCCACACATTCCTTACCCATGCTTACCCAAAATCATTGAATTGTTGGTATACAGATAATATCATAGAGCGATTCAACCTAATAACTGGCTTAATTCATTTTGTATCTATACATTTCTAAGACTACCACGGTATCATTTGTAAAATAAAAAAACTACATAAATTAAATAATACATTAATAAAAACATAATAACTGTAAAATGCTTCAAATGGGGGGAAATTCTTGTAACGTGGAGCTTTCATAGATTAGTCTCTATAGCAGTGTGTGCACTCAGTGGAGGATATAGGACTGTTTTATGGTGGGTGCTATATTGATAATAAAGCTCTTTAGGTACCTACTTACTGATATCTGAGTAGTTTATAGTAAAAAAACAAAGTTCAAAATGTGGAACGGTGGGTTCTTCAGAGCACAACCCCCACAAAAAAAAATTCCAGCACTGTGAGCACCTTCTGATGGTTTATCGGTTTCACACACACACAGCTCTTACTGATTTTTACTTTATATATATATATATATAATCAAATTTCGTTACGATTTTATTTTATACTCAACACACCAATTGTTAATATATATATAATAGTAACATTATGTACGCCTCACGCCCACAACTCAATAAATACACTACAGTAGAACGCATATTATATGAAAATTGTTTGACGATAACTTTTTACTGAAGCAACATACTCGATTCACACTTCTTGTAACACCACTTCGGATTTGTATACGTTTTATATTATATTTTCGTACGGTATTCATATGTGTGCATTAAGTCATTTATAGACTCTGTTATGCCCTTCAAAGAAACAGCGTACAGTTCAATATTGAAAAATTACATGTTCCAGTTGAAAGTACGTTTATGATATTATACCCCTAACATCCATTGAGTTCATTATTTGATAATTTCAATAAATTACCAGTTTTTCACTGTTATTAAAATAGTTTTTTTTTCAATTTCCTTTTTTTTTTTACTAACGAGTAATAATAAATCAAGTTTTTATTATTTTTTAAATATAATTTATGAATATAATTATAATGTTAAATAAATATAAATATAATGAAAATCGATGATCAACTATAAGTACTCATAATAAAAAGTCTAATTAAAAAATTTCAGAAACAAAATATATAGCTCAATAAATTGTATTCAATGTTTATTAAAATGTAAGACAAATAAAAAGGCATTAGTTCACAGGAAAAAAAATTAATTCACAGAAAAAATGTTTGTGGATAAAGTAATATATTATACTATTATTTGAAATTAAAAAAAAATTAGATTTTAAATAACCACATTATTTAAAAAAAGAGGTATGCTTGATGATATCTGTATACTAATTTAGTAGTTGTAAAATTATTATGATTTTTAAAACCGAGAACAGACAAACATTACACACAAGTTGAAAGTTGTATCTAAGCTTTTCAATGAAAAATTAATTTCCAATGTTTGAGAGGTTAAATCTGAAAAATAATACTTGTAGATGTCACATATCATATTCACTAGTTGTAGTTGTGTGTATTTTTTTCAAACAAAACAAGGTAAAATTATATTAATATAATTTATAAGCGAGTAATTCGCTTGTTCTAAAATTTTTTTAATAAGCCCGCAGTACTTAATTAAATACACATGACCATTTGAAACGTCATGATAAAAAAACATTTTTTATCATCATTGTCATGCAAATGATCTTTTGGTTTTGTCTCTAATAACACTATTGTTTACCTTCTTTTCACCACATTTCCCACAACAAACATTTTTTTATCGTCCGACGGCAATCCCTCTGTCATATTTCCATTGCCCATTGTTTTTTTTTTGCGTAATCCACAAAAACGCAACTGAAGTCAAACATTTCGCTTTGTTTTCCCATGCACTAGGGAGAAAGCGTTTGGGGAATTAAATATAATATGTTAGTCATAAATCATATATTTTTATTATTAAAAAGTGCAATCAATGTTTTGTAATAAAAAATAATTTATCCTTAAAACTTTATTTAAAAACGTAATTGTAAACGAATATTTATATATATATTTTTTGTTGAATATTGATAGACACAACGAGGTCTAGATATTAGGAAATCCATATATGATAAACAATATTAATATACGATGATTTAAGTAATAATATGATATAGGTACTATATTGCTTGAGAAAGTTTTAGCATATTATTTATAAACCTAGCTAAATATCTAATAATTGAAAATTTGTTTTTGAAAAAACAAATAACTTCTCTCTGTAGGTACCTACTCAAATTCTAATATACATTTTTTTATTTGAATTTATTCATAAGCTTACAGCAAGTAATGTTTATACATTTTTGTGGAATTATTAAGTATGTTCAATATAATATATTATGGCCATTGGCCATGTACCTGCATTGCACATATTATTATAATATTATATATATTATAATGTAATCAGTTAGATTTAATATTTTACTTATAACAATTGTCAATACATTATTATTCTATATTAAGTTTAATTTAAGAACGAAATATTAAATAACACGCATATAATAGTCTCAGGGTCAACACAAATAATTTGTATTATGTATAGTAAATAGTAATCCATAGCATATAATTAAATATTCATTAGGTTTGATTCTCAAAAATATTTCATTAAACAGAAAATGTTGTTGAATGAAAGTTAGTTGTATGGAAGTTTCACTGTATTATAATACTTACTTATTATGAGTTACAGTTATAAATTTAATGATATTTTTCTATTGACATGTTCCATAAAATGGGCACTTTTAAAGTTTTAATTTTTGATCGATTTATACTCTTATTCATCTATTATATACAAATTTATAAATGTAAATATAACAATTGTAACGTCAATTATAGTTATGAAATGTCGTTGGATATTACATTTTCAAAAAAGATAATAAGAAGAAAATTCCATATCACATGAGATGCATATTACATTAGAGATATTGTCTCTGTTTATAGTAGCATGTTTTATTTTAAACCGAACTATACGCTTCAGTAGAATGGACAAAATATAAGACGCGTGTTGCGTAACGATTTATTGCATTGTGTATAGGTTAAAAGCCAATGTTTTCGACTTAAACGCTCTCATGGAGGATGCACGGCGACAAGGGACCTAACGTCAGTCTACGGTAGATAAAACACCATTAATCATGTCTTTTTATTAAGCTAAACGATTATGTACTCCGGAAAGGTGTCCCTCGCACAGTGCCGGGCGAACGAAGATGCACTGGCTGTTATACTTTACACCTCTGATAAAAATCCCACTCGACATTCGAAGGAAATTCATCGATACTGGATCAACTTCATATATTATAACTGTTGTTTAAACAAATTACTATCTTTGTTCGTAGTTAGAGATTGTATACAGAGTGTCCACAGCCGTCCCAGACCAAATAATGAGGGCGTGAGATTTATATTTTATGTGTCAACTCAAAATATTTTTTCTCGATTCACTTGACAACTACTGTACCTAGTAGACATATATTAAACAATAATACAAAATACATTAGATATTGCAATATTCTTCTTTTTACTTTCAGCTCTCATATTCTTTGTTATGTTGATTTAATATTTGAATTCAGTGATATAAAACCATTGTATAATGTATATGAAAAACAATTTTGAGCCATGACCATATGCCAGCCTGTATTGCTAAGTATATTTTTGTGATATAATTGCTATTAAAGTAATTTATTTAACTATTATTAATACAGAATACTACTGTATTACCTACTGGTTGAATACTATAAGTACTTATATTTTACCTACTTTAAAAGTTACACTAGTATTTTTAAATTACAAAAAAAAAATAACTAAAATCGTTATTTTTCAAAATATTTAATTTTGACCTTCTTTAGGTATGTATTTTAGCTTTTTTGATAACAGTATTAACTACTTATTTCACAATTTTTACGATTTCCGTTAAAGTTCTAAGTTTAAACGCTAAAAATAAACTTAAAAAAATAAATAACTATTGTAACTTTTTATTTTGATATTTTTTAAAATTATATACCTATGAACAACTTATAGGAAATCTTCTAATATTTTTTTTTTCATTTTTGGCCAAGTGAAAAGTCGTATTGAACCTCTCAAATACGGTAATTAATAATTACCAGGGTTGGGATTTTATAGCACTTAAAATTGTATGAATATGCGCTATAATATTACCTTAAATATCGATAAATATGCGCTAAAATTATGCAATAAAAACAACAAAATATGCAAAAAAAGGAGGTTTATTAATTAATAATTTTTTAATCACTTACAAATTATTATTATTATTTGAGTTCTCTGTATCATAAAACATATTTTTAGCTTACTCTGCTATTTTTTAAGCATCTCATAAGAAATATGCAAATGCTATATTATAATCCCAACTCTGATAATTACTGTACCTACACCTGTTTACACCTGGCAGTAACTGTAAACCATCGGGTCAACCTTTTTTCCAGAGCCACAGAATATAATATATAATCCTAGTGCTATCAAAGTATATATATGAGTCAAAAAATAACCTATCGATTGTTATTTTATTTGTAACGAATTGTAACCCTAATTTAAACATTTGTACACCATCCCAAACTTGAGAAAATCAGTTTACCCGTGCCGGTATCGCGGTGTAACCATTACACCAGTAACACCATCGGCTTGTATTGGCCCTACCAACTGCATACTGGTACACACGATTGTTATTGTTATACCTACCAGTAAAATTGATTTTCCCAAGTTTGGGGAGGTGTACAAAAAATATGTTTAAATTAGGATTACAAATCGTTACAAATGAAATTATAACAATCGATACGATATTTTTTTACTTTGATAATATTATAATATACTTTGGTGGTACTGGGGTAATTTATGAAAATAATTGTTTTTTCAAATTAAAGGAGTCCAAAATGGTCAGTTTTATCTGGCGTTGATTGTCTTCATATTTTAATAATATAATTGTACATTTGTATGCAACTCATATTATATCCAAATCTATGGCTTCAAGACACATAACCAATATCGATATGAACTAGTAATTTTACTTTTGAAATATATAAGTAAATATATTAGTTCTATAATAACCAGTGGCATAGCCATGATTATGAAATGGGATGAGGGTGGTTAAGTATAAATTAAACCAAGTTTTTTACAGTTTTTGTACAAATACATTTATTAGCGGGGGAAATGTCATTGGGTGTGGGGTTAAACACCCTAAACCCCCTGGCTACGCCACTGATAAAAACAGACTATTGATTTCTAATTTTTAAGAAACATGTAAAGTTTACATTGTAAACAAATATTTTAATTTTGAGTTTAATTAGGCACTACCAAAACATACTTTGCATTTTAATCATGTCTTTGATTCTTTCGTATGGATATAAAATGATGGTAAATCATATTTCAAAAATATTAATATAATCAAATTATTGGTGTTGACAACTGTATATTATACATTCCTGATGAATTACTAAAGGTTTACGACGTTTAAATAATGACGTATAACCTTGAAGGTTGTGGAAAAATTACATAGGTCCAACAAAAAAATGCGTGTTTCATTTACAATTTGTATAAACGTACATTATAATATCTATCAAATGGTGGGCAAAAAAATTCGCGTAATACTATACAACACGACGAAATTAACATAATATTGTAATTATTTATAGATTATGGTGTGTTTTTTTCGGCTTTGTCAGGCTGTGGTTGACTGTATACGACCAACCTGCTGAGCAGTGCACATTACAGATGCATTTTAATAAAAAAGTATATTACACATTTGGCGAACTATTATACGATATTTAGTTATTTAATGATATTATAATATGCAATACTGCAATTCGTGTATATTACCATCGTTTCGTGTAGGTACCTAATACATACTACATGTTAAAATATAAACATTTTGTAGGAAATAAAACATTTTTTAAAAGTCTGCATAAAATATACACAGGCTGCTGCAGTTAACTAATTACAATGAGTATTATCCCATTTATTATTGTACCGTGTCCACTGACAATTTTTGAATATTAATATATTGCTTTATTTAGTAGCATATAAATACACCCATTTAATCAAATGTAATAATATATATATATATTATTTTATTGAACTTAAGCCCGGCGACTGTGGCTATTAGCCGTAGGGGATTATGAACTGTGATTGGTAGGGTTGGTACGGTAAGGTGTTGTTACGGTTCTTAAGGTAGTTAATCAAATATGTGTGTGTGTGGCAAGGTTTTTACTGCTACGAACCTGGGTGGTCACCCATCCGGAAACTATAGTTGCAGTGGGTGTTACTTGCTCTCAGTTTCATTGCACGACTGGTAGCAGCCAACGCGCCGCGCCAAGCCACTAATATTATTTTATTGTCTCCCTCTTGTGCGTTGCTACGGCAACCCATGTCCCTTCATAATAATATTTTCATATAATCTATGAAAATAATTAAAATAATAAATAATTTCATATAATCTGTGATGTTATTGTGTAAAAAATTATTAATCACATATTTAATTTTACGGGTTCATTGGTACGTTATGTTATAAAACGTTGAGCTTTATTTTATTTTTCGGCAATGTTACGTTATAATAGTATAACGTACACGCACACGCATAATACTATTTTACAGCGTACATTATAATATACACAATATTAAATATTTATTATATTGAGATCAGTCTAAAAAAAAAAAAAAATCGCCCACCAGTTACAGTTTTTTTAGAAATGATACGCGTGTTTGTCGAAGGGTGAGGAAGAGATTTATAGTAATACATATTATATATAGTCACGGCGACTGACTCGAATCGTCTGCACCGGATTAAAGCGGTAACATTTTATCCGGGTCGGCTCTCGTTCCATTGCGGATCGCCTTCGAGGGCACGGCTGTTAAGTATATTCTGTTTGTGAGCTCTCTAGGTATAGCTTTACTTCAGTTTTGATCTGAAAATGTCACCATACACCCCGGGCATACCTATTTCGGGTATTCGGTAAACAGACAAAAATATTTGTGACTGTAAAATGACGTATATTATATAGATAAGTTATAAAATCACGATATTTTCCACGTCTGCAGTTTTTGCCAGCCGCCGCCGTCTGTATACACAGTCCACTGCGTGTTGAATTTATCTATTTATTTGTATGAGATTTGAGTTGAAAAAAACAAGTTTACGATAGCCAGCCACCCCCGCATATATGCGTAACATAAAATGTGTTCTGTACCCTAGGCTGTTTTGATAAAGGGACTGACTTACGAACGTTGTACGTATTGTACGAACACTTATCTCGACGTCATTGTAACCGAAAATGCACGATGCAACGTGCTTATTGTTCAAAACGAAATGGGTTGGAAAATATTGTCTATATGCAGTTCGGACGTTATTATTCAACCGCAGACCGTAAATCACGCGCTTACGTTTTATCCAAAGTTCATCTAGTACCAAGACATATATGTGTAATAAAAAGGGTTCAATTGCAAAGTTAATATAACGTGCATAAAATATAATAATATACCTATTTTTGGTGGATGAAGGTTTCGTTGTCGTTCAAACAGAACGTTTCGTTTGCAGCGTTTCACGTGTACCTATATCGGGCTGTCCTCTTATTTATTTCTCGATTAACCGCTGGTGTATTTTAGTAAAGTGAGCTTGGCATTATTGTGTAATATAATTATAATTATAAAACAATGAGAAATTTTAAGCCACGAATAAAATTGGAAATTTAATAGAAACTAATGATTATTATAGCGTTATTATAAATACATAGTAGGTATTTTTAATTAATGCTTGATTTGAAAACATTGACTGGATCGGCACCGGTTCGCATACTGTTTTTGACATTTTGATGCAACTGCCGAATTGTTGGCATCAAAGATTCTTTTTTTTAAACTGCTATAATACACTATTGACTATGCATACGGATATGAGTCCTTATTGAATCCTCTTCCATCCATTGTTGTTTCATACACATCCAAAATTTCCATCGTCTATTCATTCGGCCAATCCATTTTAATTAAATTTCATGAACCATTCATCTATATAAACTAAACGAATTTGTGCATAAAACACAAGTTTTGAACAACTTTCAAATGTATACTATATTAATAATTCTCCTTGAGCCTTTTTTTGTATACCTATTTATAAATTCGAAATGGTCATATTAATATCACAAATAAACATAATATAATATGTATTTGGATAATTTTGAATCTCGAAATATTTTGTAAACACTCACAAAATAGTTTTATAAATCATGGGCATGTAGGAGGTACGTATACTACATGGGTAAATATTATGTACGCCCCACATTTTTAAAGTTTAATTAATACATAAAAAAGGTAATACCTTTGTGCGTATATGATAAAGTTTTACCTTAGCAATAATCTTCAATATTATATCTATATAAAATTATTAACATATTATTATATCATTAGTTACACACAGTGGCGTGGTGAACTGAAAACTTTCCAGAGGCAAACTACAAATATCCCAAGTATGAATGCATAATAATGTATTAATATAATATAAATAATTCTATTTCAGATCATTATTGACTACCTATTGAGTATATCATATTACATTTACCAAGGTACCCACCGGCTACCATCCATTCCTCTATCTAAGAAAAATCTCAGATGCAATTGCTTCTAAAATTACCATTCACTATGTCACTGATTACACATATTAAAGGCATTATCATTATCAAATCTTCGATACACACATTTAAAAAAAAAAATATTTTAAACATTCTTTATACTTTTTTAATTGGTGAAGAATCTTATATTATAGAATTATAATATCTTATATTAGGGTCCAGTAGTCTACTAGTTACTTGTCAAGTCGTGTGGGAACATCATAATTACTGGTCATTCTTTGAGTTGTGCACTATTTACTGACAATCGATGGGAAACGGCCAGTAACCAACATTTGTACCAGATCAACTTTTTATAAGGCTGGTCACTGGTCACCAGTGATCAACGTTGGCCTGCAAGTATGGCAGTTTTGTGGGACCATCTTTTAACCTATTTCAAACCCTAATGATTACTTTTTATTGTGATTAGACATCAAATCTACACAGTGTTAAATAATATAAATAAACTAGTTTTGTATAGATAATGGTAAAATATAACATTATACATACCAGTAGGTATATATACAAATAAATAAACAGGCTACGATAGTTGCAGGGGAACAACGGATCAATTACAACTCCATAGTGTTAAGTACATGACTATTGCGTATTGTGAAATTATACATTATTAGTATCGAACGTTGAGTATAATTTCCGATTTAACTCAACGATATTAATACAATATGAATTCGCAAGTGCTTCGATCCATGGACTAAGCGCACAAATTATAGGTAATATTATGGTACATGGATATAAAATAAAGCGTGTACGTTCGACTGAGATAAAATCAATAAAAATATTGTTATATTGTTATATATAGAAGGTTCGTCGAACAAAAATATTAATCCAATCCCATTCAAAAGAAGAACTACGTATTTATAATTAGTACACTACAGTGCAGACGTGCAGTCGTTCTCAGACGCCATGTTGTCCGAAAGATCCCCCCCCCCCTTAACAGTAAATAATATAGTAAATCAAAACCACAGAGTATTATCTAGATGTTCCTATTTTATTCCCAGATGATACAAACCAACAGACAGTTTTATAACTTCTGATTGAAATTGAAATCCATCTTAAAATTGCTGCGGCTACTTTTCATTTACAGACTTACAGTGCAAACATTTTCCCCATTGTATGAGAAGATGGTAAGAAGGTTTATAGCAAGATAGCAGTAAAGTTTATTATATTTTAGACAGGTACGTACTCTAAAAAATAAATGTTATCACTGACGGTGAAAATCGGGAAAATAACTTATCTTATATACCACGTATTTACAATTTATGTAATCTATTAGGTAGGTATATAAAATTATATTACATTAGATTGTTGATGTGAATTTACTACCAGTAAAAGTGAGTATAAAAAAATTATATAAACAAGACCGAGCATGCTCACCCTTTATTTTTTTTTATCAATTATGCAGTTATTCAAAATCTGATTTTCAATTCTCAAGTAGGTAGGTATACTAAAGAGTAAAGACCATAATATTTTCAACATTTTTAAGTTTTTGTACTATAAGTATTTAAAAAGTGTTCTGTAGAGTTATATACTATTTTTTTAAAATTAGAACAATCTTATCTACTGTAAATTATTTAGTGGATAATTTGTATTGAATGTTTTTAAATTAAAATTTGAAATAGTAGTTTTTGAGTTATTTAACTTTGTGAACTAAGGATAATATGTCTATTATTATGGGAATACATTGGGGCTATGGTGAATTGAAAATTTTAGTAATTTATATTAATCTATAAATATTTATAATTTCAAATAATGGACCAAGTTTAATGGTTACTAGATAAATATTACATTTATTTTATATTTCTGTAAAACAATTTTTAAATACTATTATCCTTAATATAAAAATATTAATAACTGAGACATTACTTGTAATATTTTTAAATAAGGTACATGAAAATATTTGATAAGTGATAACATTTTAAATTATCTACAAAATAATTAACAGTAAACCAAAGTTTGTATCACCACAGGAAACTCCTGAGTAGATAAAATATATCTCAAGAGCTTAAAAATGTAATCTTCAAGTATACATTTTTAAAAATTCTAAAAATCAAAATTTGAATAAATGCATTATTAAAGGAAACAATTGAAGTAAGCAGCATGTTTAGTGAATCGTGAATGAAATTATTAAACCAAATCTATTTGTTTGCATATTATATACCTAATAAATAAATAATTAAAATATAATATGCATAGGTACTAAAAGAAAAAATTAAAAAAAAATAAATTTTTGTCAGCCAACAAGCACTTACTATATTAGGCACAGATAATTACCTAGGTACTCAAATAAAAAATATTGCTATCTTGAAATCGTACGGAATATAAATGTATCAATTTTAAATGAAAATTGACCTACTGTAATCATATAAAAATTATTTAAAAGTATGTACCTCGTATCATTGGAAAATAATTGAAAATTGTTGTCGTTTCCATTACAAAAAACTTTATACAATTAAAGTTAATTTTCTAATTAGAAGAAAATAGCTATATTATTAAATGTTCGATATATATTCATATCATAATGGTGTGTAGTTACTTTGGAAAAATAATAATAAAACCCACTTAAATATTTTTCAGATGGCAATATTTTTATAGTTTTGTTGATTATATAATAATAATAGTTTCATCCTTAGCGTCTGTAGTTCGTCCATATTTTACGTTTTTTGGAATATTCGTTTGTGATACAACAATCAAAATATTTGAGATAGTTAGTAACAAACCTCTCGGCAATCTTAAGAGTACAATGATCATTAGACCCTCTTATACATAAAATGCTCAACAATGGTCAATGATTTATTAAAATATTTCTTGTCTCCGTCCATCTACTTCAGCCGTTCCAGAACTTGCTATATAGTTCACTATAGTAGCAGGTAAGAAATTATTGGATTCACTCGAAATCTACACATTATAATACTATGGTTATATTATTTTTTACAGACTGTTAGATTATGCAAAAAAATAACTTCAAAACCTAATAAAACATTGCATGTTTATAATATACTTATATATTATATACACATCAATCCATCGAGTGTTACCTCTATATGTGGAAACTAGAAAACTACTGTATAAGTAATAATTAAGTATATAATATATACATTTGTGCGTATTGTGTATATAGTAGTAAAGTTAATTATTAAATACAAAACGATCAAAACTATTAAATAAAACTATAACAATATATGGGTGAAAGAACCTATGAAAAGTAAGTTAAACTTAAAAAAAACTTTAAGCAGTAAGTATGCTACAAATATACGATACACAGTATACCTATTTGTTAACATATATTTAAGTACAAATTACAATCCAAAACACACCTCATAATATAATTTATTACTATATTATAGACTTTATAGTTTGGATTATTCATCATCGTTACATAACATCGTAGGTACTTATTATATTTTTAAATTGTATTATGTCTAAATACATAAGTATATTATTATTTATGGAACGTGAATTTTAAAATTGTTTATAGTTAAACTACAGTAAAGTTAAATAACGTTTTACACATTAATGAGAGAATTAATTGATTTATTGAAAACATTTTTTACATTTTTAAATTAAATTTCGGACAGAAATATTACGATTTTTACTTAAAATCAATTTTATACATTACCTAGTGATAATACATAAGAGATAGTTTAAAATTTAAATTATAAATAACGTTCAAAAGACATTTGCAACAAAACCAAATGGGATAAATTTAAAAGGAATATAATCATAAACTTAGAAACATGGAATAATTTGGAAATGTATGAATAATACCTTATATGTATAGTTAATATCATCTTCGTATACTGTAAATAATAATTGTTTTATTTTAGTTTGTTTCTTATTATTATTCATGAAACTATTCACCGCTATTTACGTATTTTACTACTACTTTAATAATAATAATACAAAAGCAATAAGCACGCAACTTATATATCATCAAAATACTATATTCGTGATATCAAAACGAAGAATTATACTACCCTGAATAGGTACATGCATTTATTTGTTTCGAGGTTTTAAGACATCGTAGAACCATCCATTTTATTATTTTTCATTTTTTAATCCAACAAAATAGATGTTATAAAAATTACAACTTTGATTAAACCTCCTTCCTTCAGCTTAAAAGCTGATGTTGGAGAGAAGAAACATTATTTAAACATCTAGAGAAGTTGCTAATAATTAATAAATCAATAAAAATTGTAATGAATTTAACAAATCCTTTATATATTACATTTAAAATGAAAAAAATTTTATTTTGTATAAATGTATTTAGGTAATAATGCTTTGTTAAATTATCTGACCTTTGAAAATTCAGGGAATTTTTTCTGATGTATTCCTTAGATTTTGAGTAATACTTAATTTGATTGGTCTGTATAGTGCCTAATTTCCATACCTACTTTAACAAATACTAGAAAGTGTTTGTCTGTCGTTTGCTAAGGAAATGTTTGATGTATCACTCGAGTCTTGGCAAGTGGTTAGCATTAGAGCTTTAGAATTTTATTTAAAATAGTATCCTACATTTTATCAACAATATTGCTGTCAACGTATGTGAGACTTAAAACTTGTGGATTAAGTGAAGTTTTATTACATTTTTAGTTTAGATAATTAAATATTTCAAATTATATTACAATAGGTACACAAAAATGTTGTTAGATAAATTATATTATAATTTTTAAATATCTTAATTATCTTTATGTAATATAACCCACAGCTGTAAATTATACACAAAATTTGTAAATTAATTGATGGTAAATATTATAATTTCAAATTTAGTTTTGTCATCCGTTCCTCAATAAGAAGTGAATCAAAACCGAAAATCTTCAATATTCATTCAAACATTTTTACGAGCTCCTGATAAATGGTGAACAAATGGGTGACCCACGAATCTGCTCATCCATCTCGATTCATGTTCTTTGAATTTTGATTTAATCGACCTTCAGAGCGATGGCCACGATTGACGAATCCTTCGTCAATATTTCTGGGCAGCTTTTAGGCCACGAATGACGAAAGACAAATTCATATGCCATTTACGGATCTCAATAAATAGCGAATCGTGTGTAGTTACTAGGTAGCTACCTTATAGGTGATGGGTGTATATTAAGTATAATGGTAAAAATGCTTTTGTATTATAATACTAATCACTATTGTACTCTTGTTGTTAATACTATAGCAGTATCTCGTTATTAAATTTACATGATAATAGTATAATATAATTATGTCCATTGACCGTGTTTAATACTTACACGTAAGTAATTTTCCGTCAAGGTAGTAAACCCTTCTTCATGATCTTATTTACTGTCTAAAAATAGACTATAATATAGAACAAACACAGGTATATTACATATATTATCATAATCTCATGTTCAAGCTAGTATAAAATATTAAATTTTATCTTATCGGTTTTTGCGGTAAAAATAATAGACGGTCTATATTATTGTTTATTATTATATTTTAATTTTAGCTTTTATTTAAAAGTAAAAAAAATATGGAGTAATTATTTATACAAATGAAAAATTATGCAAATAATTTAACCATCAGTATAACCCCTAATTTTGAGTGGTTCATTGAAAAAAAAAATTAAGAATTTTATTAAAACAACATAAAGTACCTATATAAGAATAAACTAAATATAAACTATATAAATTAAAATCGAATTGTTTTTGTTGTGAAATCATAAATACATTTTTATTAAAAAAAAAATTATATTTGTAAATATAATGTGCCAAGTTGCTACAATTTCGGTTTTAGTGCATAATAAGAAATAACAACTTTTGTATTGGTTAATACTGTATAGAAATATACAGTACTTACCTCCAAAGATAAGATGAATAAAATTAAATATGTATTATTATTAGTATTTTCTTGGCATACAAATTTATTCTAAAGCTAATTTAAATAAGTGTGTTTTTTCTCTACTGCGAGAATTGGGTTATCTTATGTATTATTCTTTGGTTTTGAGTATAATACTATAATATAATCTTGTATAATATAATATGTATAATGAAAACATGGAAAATATGTACAATAAAGTAAATAAAATAATATTATATTGTTGCACGTTAGAGTGTATAAAAAATTATCACGTTCCAAGTAGGTACTGTTTAGTTCTATGACTTAACATAGAACTTGTTTGTATTGAAATATCTATCGTGTTTTTTTATAAAATCATTTTTATGAGATGAGTAATGTGTGAATTCAATTTACAAAATAATATCTTAAGATTTCTGAAGAAATAGATTTTATTCAAACTTATTATACTTATACTGGGCCGTGTTTTATCTAAAATAAAATAAAGATAAGATAAAATAAATTAAATGAGCATAATCAAAAACGGTACAACGAACGCGCACAGAATACGCAAATATTGATAAAAGTATCCGAATTGAATCTAATTGCAGATGGTGCAATATCAATAAAATTCGATACTTTTGTTACAGATTAAATTACAAAGTTTATATTATTTTAGCAGACAGCAGGTAGTGCGGAGAATATAAATACGTAGGTACGTACCTATCTACTGGTGGCATTACAATCCATGGTTAATCGTAAATGAACATTCTCGGAATGAAAAAAAAATGGAGTTAAACGCGTTATTATGACGTAGATGATGTAAGTCCTATACCGATGAAAAGCGGTAGACAAAAATATAGTTTACTCGACATAGAAAAAAATAAAACGCATCAGAGGTAAACGTGCCTTCGTATATTATAATACAGCAGTTATAATTGTCGTTATTATTGATTTATGGGATAAAAATAATAATGATAATAATATTGTTCAGACAAATTTTATAGCAAAAGTGTTCCTCGACTACAGACAGTTTTAAGAATACAACTTTTAAAGACCCTCATTATATTTTATGAAAATGAAATGCTTTTGCTGTTATATTATTTTGTTTTGATTTGAATGTCGCCGTGAAGTACCTATATATATTATACATAGGTACGGGTACATTTTTTTTCAACGTAAATTAATGCTTTGAAATCATTATGCTTTAAAACTATTCGAATAATAATTATTTTTTAAACTCCATAGGTTAGTTCTAACAACTTAGAATTAGGTTGAAATTATGACAATTGACAAATTATGTTATTCAACAATGACTTTGGTTAGTATTACGTATTACAAAATAATTAAGGATAACTGAACAAATGTAACTAAATGATATAGTTTAGAATATGATTTGCACGAATTTTAAGTCCATTAATGATAATACTTAAAACGCTGGAGAGGAGAAAGAACGTCAGCGTGGTGAAGAAGAGCAATCAAAAAGTTAGAAGGATAAAGGAGAAGATATAGTTGCAAATGCTTGTAAAAAAAATGTGCGCCTATGTATTTTTAATATTTTTCAATAAATTGCTATTGTAACAATAATCAGGAGCCTTGTATTAAATTTTCATTATTTTTGGCCCAACAGTTAACAATTTATTGACATGGTCCGTAAAAAGCTCAAAAACAGTCAAAATATATTCAAAATTATCTACAGGTATTCGTTTTTGAATTGCAACAAAATAAGAAAATCGCTACTTGAGAAATCGAGTGAATATCTAATCTTGTAAAAATTTGAACTTAAAATGCTCATAAAAATTTATTTTGACTTGCTTATAAACATTTTTTTATTGATAAAATTAGGCAATATTATGATAATTCTTGTATTACATTTTCAAACCTTAGATTTAAAAAGAAAAATTTTTATGAATTTCTAACTCAAAATAAATTGCACATTTTCGTAATTTTTACGTATTTTGTCAAAATTTTAACTTTGATTATCTATAAAAAAAAAAATTGTTACTACGGATTTTTAATATTTTTCATCTGCCTTTGAAACTATATATTAGAAGCCTATTATTAAATTTTCAAGATTTTTTACTCAACAAATAAAATTCTATTGACATTTATAGAAAAAAAAACTAAAAAAAATTGGAAACAGAAAATGTCTGTTTACAGCTCAAAATAAGTCAGAATATTTTGAAAATGCTAGGATGTGTAGAAAATGCTTATATAAACACTTGGTCAAAAATTTCATATATCTACGGTCATTTCTTTTAGAGTTATTTCAAAAACCAAAATCGATTTTGTCAAAAATCGGTTTTGCGTAAAAATTCCCATTTTTCCTTAATTTTTCATTTATTTTTCACGGCGCTCTTGAAAATTACTTCTTTGAAATTTTAATTTTTAACCCCCCAAAGTACCAACTAGATTCACTTTCATATCAGAAAAGGTACTATTGAAGATAATTGAAGCATTTTTACTGTCCTAAGAGGTGATGATAGACACAAAAAAAATATAAAAAAAATATATGAAAAAAAATAAAAAAACACACATCATTATAAAATCAATACATTCATCGCTCCACTCAGAATCTAAAATGTGTCATAATAAGATAGGTAGGTATGTCCATAAATACTTGAACTGTTCCATTTTGTTACACCATACAAAATTGTGTGCTTTATACCACAGTTCAGAAATATAAAAAAGCTGTTTTAATTTTTGTGAAGGTTGGTACCCTTTCATTTTTGTCTGAGGTATGATTTTAACTCTCTTAAATTTATAAAACGTCATGTTTTATATTTTACTGATACATTTTTTTTGTGCAATTTTTATACATGTATCTTTATTGCTAAACCACATTCACCGAGAGATTAATATAATACTATAGATAATAGAGATTAGACAAGGTCGTCGTTATTACCAGTAACTATTAATGAATATATTTAATCTTTCCAATTTTGATCCTTATCCATTTGTTATAAAGTGGCTTTCTGACAATAAAGGTTCATCCACTTGCCTTAAAACCACAATGGTATGAAGGTATTTTCCAGGAAGTCTAAACAATACAACTTATGAGGTTTAATAAATAAATCAATTACATTTTAAATAATATATAGGTACCAATCATACATAAAATAAAGTATTTGTTGATTGTTACTAATATCATTTATTTTTAGATTTATACTTCATGAGTATATTTATTTAAATTCGTATACTAATAATTGGTTGGTATCTAGTTACCAAACAATAATGTGTCATTTGATTTAAATAAAATAATGATTACTAAATTAATTGTTAATATTTATTTAAAAACTAGCTGAATTATCCGGCGTTAACCGGAAAAAATATGTGATTGTTCAACTCTTTTTGGGTGTAACACACTGTGGAAGCAATGTCTTTTTAAGTGTAAATTATTTTATATTTTAATGTACGAGTATATCCATCTCGACCGGCGTTGTCTATGAGATTCACAGCAGTATATTACCAGGTAGGTAATCTACCTGCGGTAGATCCCGGACCCCGTGTGGTTTGTACGTAAGTGTATAATTTAACTCTAAAGTATCAAAGTTATACCAAGTTTGTCGTTTTTATTTAATTCAACCTACGATGGATTAATACAATCAATTAATACACAATCCTAAGCGCTAACCTAACCATATAAAAATCCAATAAATAAAAAAAACCTAACATTCAAGTGTGTATAATATATAAAGAAGAAAAATAAAAAAGGTAAAAATAAGAAAAAAACAATAAAAACAATGAGTCCACCAAACTCGTGATTAGAACTTGAGAGATTCTGTACTAAAAAACATAGAAGTGCCACTGTGCCAACAGGCTTATCGCATTAATAATAATAATAATTATTATTAAAACCAATAGCAACCATTGATAAACAAACATTTCCACTATACATTTCCAAATCCCTACTCCAGCACCTCTCTGGTTTTGACCTCTAATATACTCTTTTTTAAGTATCCTATATTCTTCTCAAAGGTCTATTCTATCTTTGTACCAAATGTTATCGAAATCTGATGAATAGGTTTGGAATGCATAAAACACAAACCGACAGACAAACATTCATTTTTATATATATTTAGATTACAAAGACGTGGAAGTTGTGCAAGGGGTACTTGATCTGTTTCGTAACTGTATCATATCATTGTTAATAAAATCTGTTGTACGAATTTTTTTGAAAAAGGGGCTGCCTATAGAATTGGAAAAAAACTTTAAGGTCACTACTTTTCCACTTGTTTTGCATACAATTTTACATTTTATAAAATAAATAAATAATATTGTTATCATAGCAAAGCAAAACACTATTTTCCCTTTGAGATGTAAGACAGTTTAAATACCAACTATTTTTATTGACTTATAAAGTTTTTACACGAAATTGAGCTTTTATTTTTATCAGAAAATGTATTCCATTTAAGAACGTTTATAGAATACGATAACTCTTGGTTTCCAAACTTAAATCCTAACGCTACATATAAACCGGGACAAGTGGTTCTTACAAGTTCTGTTTAAAGCGCAAAGACCAAAGAATATTTACATTGATTGTTTTACGTTTTAAATGTGTATCATCTTTAATATTACTATAGTCATATAATATAGTCTCGTAAATGTAGTTTTATTTGTAATTTTTAAAACAATATTATTATTTTTTATTATTTGATTTAATATTTTGTGTGTAATATAATAACAGTTTATTTAAAATAAAGAGATACTATCACCCCTGTGCCCCACCCAACTCCCGAATCTCGGATTTTTTTTTAATTTTACATACAATTTTTAGTATAAACGTAATATATCTACTCATTTTTATATCACCACAAAACAGCTAAGTATATCAAAAGCGAATAGTTGAAAAAAAAAAAGTTGAACGTTTTAGTATAAATACAAATTATAATAAAAACTGAGACTTGACAGATACTCTTCATGACGTAATTTATTGCACAAAATGAGTTCAGGCAATGCATTTTTTTGTACTAAAAAATTAAATTAGTTTTCAAACAGCAGCAAGAAAGTAACTTTTATTTTTATATATATTTGTCAACACCTCATAATTTTCAAAATAATATTATTTATATTATTATGAAGCCACTAGAAGATTGAAATACACAACTTGGGTGGGCAGAGATAATAAACTTTTTGTAGTAAAAATTACCAGGTGTCCTCCAGAAAAAAAGGGGCTAATAAACCATAGCAATCGAAATATATATAAATCATAGTTAGTGTCACCGGTGTCGTAGTAGACGAATACTGTCGTCCTAATTGGATTAATTATTTATGCGCTGCCGAAAACTTTTGTTTGTTTTTTATCGTCTTATTTTTGCTTGCTCTTTGACGTGGCGTTATGCCAGAAATGTCATTCTACAATTACTCACCACTAAGATTTCCATTTGAATTTACGATGGCAATACAGGTGAAAACCGAGAACCAAAATCAAATCCATTTGGTCACCGTTCAACTTTTAGATTTTACAGCTTTACAGAATTAAAACTTTAAACATTTTATATGCCTTCCACATCTAGTGATATGCACCAAATGACAATGGACAAGCAACAAAAGGACGATACCGATCAAAGTCCCAATACGGCTATATAAACCTTGAAAGTATATTACATTAAGTGCCTGATCAAGTAGGTACTTTTAAAAGTATTCAAATACAGATATAGATACTTATTTTGAACAGTTTTTAAAATACGTATTAAATGTTCAGCAAAAAAGTAATTGAGTACAAATACAAATACTTTAAAAATATTTATAGATACTTTAAAATACTTTCAAATTTTCATAAAAATATTTATTTACCTTATTAATCAACTGAACTGATTTTTGTCTTACGTTAAATTTATAGAGCATGCACAGTGTACACCGTATCATTTGGTGAATTTTTAAAATAGTCAACTGTTTTATTTTTCAATGTATTTGATTTTGATTCAGTATAATTCTCAGTAAAAAATTATATTATTATAATTATTCTAAAATTGTATTATTATTTTACATGATCAAAATAAAAATATAGTAACTAAAAAGAATTATTCAAGTGTTTTAAAATTAGTGTTTAATTTTAAATACAGATACTTTGAGAAAGTATTTAAAATACCTATTTGAGTACTTAAAAAGTATTTGAATACTTACTCAAGTACTTTACAACACTGATGTACAATTACCGTTATCCAATCGCTTTTAAGGGTGGATACACAGCATTTTATTTCAGTGGTAAAAATAATAAACCTACTTCTGAAATAATTGTGGCTTTATGACGTGTTAAATAATCTTTTTATTCATTATCGTAAGAAATTAATTTACTATATGGAATCTAAATGTATTGCCTATTAGAAAGGTATCAACATATTTTTTTAGAATCCGATTTATCTGATTTATTTGTTGTCTTACATCAAACACATAATTGCTGAAGTATATTTTAAATATTTATTAAAGTTTTCATACTTATAGAAACTTAGTAATTTAATTTCTACAAAGAACAAAAAATAAACACTTTAGTTATATAGTAGTTGTAAAATATTTATTTGTTCAGTTGAAATACTATTGTAAACTATGCAACTCAAACCAAACTTCTATAAATACGTCTAAATAAATAATTATTTACTAAGTTCACAAAGAAAACTTTGAATTTCATTATCTAAGCTAGCATTACATTGACAAGCTTATTTATACTACTACAGCAGAATTATCATTATTTGTAAAAGTGTTTTTCAAAGATGATTTTTTTTATGAAATTTGAGTGAAACTCAGACAAAGCTGAATAGATTAAAATGTTTTCAACTTTACAAATCATTCCATCTGACCCTAAGTAAACAGCATTAACGTAATCTTCAACGTTTGTATAAATGATTGTTTTTTTAAAATTCTAAGAAACTCAATAAAATGTCGAGGCTATGAAATAAAAAATAATAAAACAAAATAACGTTTACATGAAGTACCAAATAAAAGACTATTTCTTGGTGTAAAGTTTATGTGTAGTCTGAATAATATGTAAGTATCATATGTTGATAAATCATAATTAAACTCGCAAATAACCTTTTATACTTTAATATTTGGCACATCAATCGTTATGTTTAAAAGCCAGCCAAGTTCAATATCAAGATATTGAAATCACGACAGATCATTGATTGGCGATAATCATTTCACTTGAAGTATTAAAGAAAAGTAGGAACGATTCAGAAAAATATTTTCTTCACACAATTTTTATTTGTTTTTTACCATATTATAGTTTCTAATGAGGGGATAGATTTTATTTCGTGTTAGGTTTGCATTGATATCCAATCACAGTAAGGAAATATCAACCACCCTATGCGTAGGGATATTATGGGTTCGTCATCGACACGAAAAAAATTACTCAGTCCATTATATACCGAGATAATATATTTTAAACGAGCCATTTTTTTGCTTCAGGTTATTTAATACCTTGTGTTAACAATAGAATATTTGTTTGCTTAATACTTTGAACAAACACACACACACATATAAAGTCATAAAAAAAACCTTTGGTGTACCGTGAAATTTTCTTTAAGTAATCTCCCATAAAGCAGTATATTATATATATATAATACAGTGTATGGGAACGCGAAAAGGTCAGAGTAATATTATCTACAGGAAAAATATGTTTTAGTCTCGAAATTAGATTTTCGCGTTCACCTACTACACACTTATAAGTTTATACATATACTATTTATGTATAATAATGCGGGATTGGTGTACTATAATATACTTGCCGGCGTTTACACGGAAAATAAAAACTTTGCTCGATGTTCGCGGGGGGGAGGAGCTAAAATATGAAAACCCATTAACGATATTACAATTGATAATGCACACAAATCGTATACCTATATATATGCATACGCGTACGTGTATATAATATATTATCATATGTGTGTGTATGTGTGTGTGTGTGTGTGTGTAGGTATGTATAAAGTTATATAACACCGTCTCGGTATTCAATCAAGTCGAAGCGGAACTTCATTATCCCCCCACGCACGTGATATCCGTGATTTTTGTAGGGTCGATTGGATGTGGTGGTAGGGGGGAGCACTCGAATGCATACAGCACATAATATACGTATATATAGAGGTGTACGTTGCAGACGTGATAATATTACGGTTTTAACCCTACAACGACTGGTACATATTTTTTTCTTTATTATTATTTTTTTTTAAATGCAATTTTTTCCCTTACCCGATTTCCTCTTGGAGAAACAGCACGAATGGGAGTACGCGAACTGGAAAGTGCCGGCCAACAGTGACCCCAGATTGGATATGCACAGCAACATTAGCGGCACGCCGAATAATGCGTAAACCATAGTTACGATTTTGCCTTCTGGTGTTTTTGGTGCCAAATTACCGTAGCCTGAAAAAAATACACTCGTTGTATGAATAAATAAATATATATATAAAAAAAAAATCGATTAAATGAATTTTAGAGACGAATACGTTTTATGAACACTTCAGATGAATATAATATTTTGAAAAATTAATAATACTTGGTTCAATATTGGTTCTTGCATTATATACAGGGTGATTCACCACGCTGCTCACCACATTTTTCCTTTATTAATGAATCTATTTAAATTCTAATTTTTGGAATTATTAAATATACTCAAAGATAATTTCCAATAATAAAAATTCAAATAATTAATTATTCTTAGTTATTAAAATGTTTGTATTAAGGATAGTTTACGGTATTTAACAATGGTTTTACAACAATTTAAAATATCATATTGAAACTAGTATTTATTATACTTGAACCATTATTTTTACAAAATATTAATTTCGATGGATTTATATTAATGACTAATATTTTCAAATCACCATAGCTCCCATATATCCTATAAACTCATTATCACGGACATTTTATCTTTAGAACACAAAGTTAAATAACTCAAAACTACTCGTACGAATTTTAATTCTCAAGCTTCAAATTTTTCAGAAAAATTATCCACTAAATAATGTTCAGTTGTAAATGAGGCTTTTCATTTGGAAAACAGTAGTTAGTCTCTCCACAGGATATCCCTTAAGTACCACAATAAATCTCAAGAATCTGAAAATAAGGTCTTTAAGTATATTTAAAAATTCCAAAAATTTTAAATAACTGCATTATTGAAGAAAAAAAAGGGAATTTTCAGTGAATCATCCTTTATATATTATGAGATATATCACAATACATATATTATATAAAATAATTATTTTAACAGCAGACGCAGTCGTTATCTTGATAATGTTTTGTACATTTTTTTTAGACAACAATGGTATTATAGAAAACATTTTTTGGAAGCATTTTATATTTTTACTTTTTAAATATATTCTAAGAATTTCTATAGAAAAAATAGTAAAGGAGTCAGCCTATATTATAAATACATAATAATAATATAAAATCCAAATTATTTAAATAAATTCATTTTATCAGTTATTTTCAGTCATTATAAAACTAAAAGTACTGACATCAAACCATGTAAAAAAATATATTTTAAATAACATTAATAATATACTTTTGGGATAGTGCATAGTGCATGATTAGTGTTGAATGAATCACCCAGTATTGTAAATATTTTATCATAAATATATTACGTTTGTACGATTGTACATATTTTAAGGATTTAGTTTTTGCTGAATAATAATTACCATAACAAGAAAAAAATATGTAAATCAATGGATTATTCTAAAATATTAATTTAGCAAATGTCAAATTATTTCAAAAGTGTTTAGACTTGTACTAAGCATTATTTTATTAAAGGGAAACAAAAACTTTTTTTAATCTTTACAAATTACTTAAATATTTAATTAAAAACAATCATTTAAATAATTGCTTTTGAAATTAAATTTTCTTAAATATCCGATCATTATTTTAGTTCTAATAAATATTAATGTTTTTGAAGATTATAAGTAATTTTGACACATCGAACTCATTTCATTATTTATGAATATTAAATATTGAATTATAATCTCTATTGACGAATATTGTTGGAACGTAAGAAATGTAATTTATGGAATGCATAAATAACATAAGCAATTTGTTTCCATTTTATTTTAGCATTACAAAAACAATTTTGAATTAAAAATACAACTTACTCTTATCATGTCAAACGTATTCTCACCAACAAAATAGTTATCAGAATCTTATAGAAAAATCTCATTTGGTTACAATATAAAGAAGCTATAGCTCCAAGAATATTTTATACCAGTAGGTATAATAATAATCTATGCTTAAATATAATAATGATTCCATGGCGTACGCATTTTTTGCATGTTTTTCTAAGAACTTTGGTGTGTGAAAATCCAATTTCAAACAAGACATTTACCAAATAGTCAAAGAATTTTAAATGAACATAATCAGAGTATAGTAGCTCAAAGGTCCTCTCAAAATGTTGGTCCACTACTCTGCTGATCAAAACGTCAAATATTCCTTCTCATTAAGTCATAAACTCATAACTAATAGACTTCTAGTTTGCTATTCAATCATCAAATATCTAATTTCTCAAATAAATATTCTGTTTTTGATTAGGAAATTAAAAATGCATGTTGTAAGCGAATGTTTATTGCTATGATAATGATCATGTAAATTATGAATACGGTTTAAAAGGTCACACAGCTCAAACCAGCGCCGATGTATTGTGAACGGTGAAATCATACAATGCGTAGGATAATTCAATAAATAGGAATTAGTTCATTAGGAAAATAAGTTCTAGTTTTCTATAAAATACCATAATTTTAAAATTACAAATATAGTAATAGAAATGGCTTAACATAATAATATGTGGAAACTGTATGATGGGTTCCTAAAATTCAAATATGTATCAGGTCTTGATTTGTGACACTTTGAATTTATCAATATAAAAATTAAAAATACTTTTATTTTAAGTTATAAGTCTAAACTTGATATGTAGATACATTTAGGTACCTACCTACGCAAATAGTAATAAATTACCAACTAATTAGATCGATGATGACAATTTAATGAAACTTATCTGCAAGTAGGTATCTGGTATATGATAATGTAGTTTACGAACTAAAAACATAAATTAGTATGTATGTTAAAATTTTCTTTTTCTTTTTTTAATTCCATAGTCTTGTTTATTTGCTTGACTAATGGAATTATTTATAACTATTAGGTGTACTCAATTTAAGCAATATACCTATAGTGATTTATGAATGTATTGCTTTTTTAATATTTATATTATATAATATGTTTAATATGTACCTACATTGTATTATATTTAACAAATAAAATGGATTTTTGCTGTTAAGTACATATTGCCATATACTCATTATATACTTTTGGTAATTGTTAAAGTAAAATTATAAAATCATCTTCTATTCACATACGTAATTTTAATATTTTCGTATGATCGATCTTTAAGGTTTGGGTTTGTTGCAAGTATGTTCTTTAGTGTAGTGCTGAGTTTTATTTGATAACAAATAGTTTTATCTTCCTGTCGAGAAGTTAAGTTTATAAGGTGAGTAATAAAATATGTAGTGTTTATCTTTTATATAGTTTCAATAACTATTTAAACAATAAAACAAGTGGAGAAAAATTTAAGACATATGTTTAAAAGTAAACAACCTTTAGATTTTATTCGCACATAGGAAATACTTTGAAAATTTATTATTTTCAAATACGTTGTAATATACTATTTTATTTGTCTACCTACATTTCTTAAATATTTGCATTATTGCACGATGTTTAAAGAGTTTCAGCCACCTTTTAAAGATTTAATGTTTTTGTAAATAATATAATTATTTTCATTTGTATAGCACTAAACTGAAGAGTACATAAATAACTTTATTACTGATATGAATATTTACTTCATTCATAGTTTTCAGTTATTTCACATTTGCTAAATTAATTACAGTGGAAACAACGATGAGATATTTAAACACTTTGAATATTAACATCTGATCGTTTATTTTAATGCTTAGTTAAAATTCTCATGTCATTTTTTCCTAAGTTGTTACAAAATTGAATATTACAATACATCTTATTAAAATAACAATGAAAGTATCGTATACAATATATTATATAACTGTAGAAATATTTTACTTTAGGTACATTTTTTAAGGAATTTAGTAGGTCATCTATAAGTTATAAACTGGGATGAATTTAGTTTGTTACTATTTATA
Organism: Nasonovia ribisnigri; assembly: GCA_027563435.1. Lineage (NCBI taxonomy): Eukaryota > Metazoa > Arthropoda > Insecta > Hemiptera > Aphididae > Nasonovia > Nasonovia ribisnigri. The sequence continues at coordinate 76,771 of JANEHU010002413.1, read as the reverse complement.
TTATTACACCCTAACTTTTCATATTGTAGATCAATAAAAATCTTATAATACAATATTAATATTTTATTATTAGTAATAATTTTATTGTTTAAAAAACGAAATGACAACTTCTTTCAACTTATATACACTCAAATTTCAATTTGTAATTTCTTATTAAGTACTTCTAAAATTTAATTAAATTAGACACACCCCTCTGTTGCAGATAACTCAAAACAGTGGTTTATAAAGTATGACTACTTTTCTACCTTTTTTCCCAATCATTTGTAGTCCTACTAGTTGATTAAATAAGATAATACTATGTATACTTTCTATTCAAACCAAAGTTACAAAAGGATCTAAAATGTATGGATACCGAAAAAGTATTAATAAGTAAGTAATATTACAAAAGCATTTAAAATATTACTTGATTTATTAATTTGTTCAACTATACATAACAATAACCACTATTGTTTTAGGAAAATCTTTAATATACTCAGTTAATTATAGTACAAAATATTGTTAAATTATTCACTGTTTTATTTAAGAAAAATTAAATGATACAAAAATTATATCAAATTATATAATGCAAAAAGTTAAAACATTATAATACATTAAACTTCCCTATTTTTCTTTCTACGAATAAAAATAAATGTATATATGTATACAATATTGTAGATAAATATATTATTTTTATACCTATACTATATAATAATACTTATTAATTATTATATGCTATATAATAATTAATAGTATTATATAGATGGATAGTTTACCTATATTACCAATAATTTAAACATTTATGTTATAATTTTCAATATACACTACCAACTATTTAATTGCTGATTGGCGTTAATTAAATAATAAATAAATATGTTTTAAATCCATTATTATCCCCGAGAGTTGTATAATAATTTGATTGCTTTACTTAATTTTATACCTAAGGTAATTAAATGAAATAATTCCAACAGTTTATATTATTTTCTTAAAATATAAATGTTGCCTAAGCTCTTCTTAGTCATTTATTGAAACCACATAAATAAATCACTATAATTATAAACACTTTAATTTTTCTATTCCCTATTTAAAAATGTCAATTTTTACTACACAGACCTAGCTAAACAGCCGACTCTGTCTAAAAACTTTAAATCCCATCGTTTTTTACATAAATAGAAATAATTCCAATCAAAGACATTAAACAAAAAAGTTCATAAAACGATATGTTCAAAATTAAAATTTGTCGTCGAGTATCAAAGAATCTCGAAGTATTAAGCGCATGCTACGTGACAGCCGGCGCAGCTTTTAATTTTGAATCTAATTAGAAATCGTTTTACCGCATGTAACGATAACGAATAATAAGTATTATAATTTATATAAAATATACAGTCATGATACACGTGTAATGGGCGTATACGCTTACCGATTGTCGTGATAACCGTGACCGAGTATAATAGCGCGCCTGTTAATGACCACTGTTCCGTGTTCTTGCTGTCGTATCCTTGTATGTTTTTCGTTGATATGATCTGAGTCTCAAACTTGTGCAGAGGTTCGTATACTAATTTCGTCCAATTTAATTCGTGTAACACGTGCATTCTCACTGAAAACAAATATATATATATATTGTAGCACATATTTTACTTAATTCGCAAATGCCTATTGGAAAATAATCAAATACACAAATAAATTGAACTACAGTGGCGTACTGGCTTACACACACGGGGGGGGGGGGGGTGTTCAAACCCAATTATTTTAATATCCTTTAAAAATAATTAAAACACTTATAAACTTTAAAAATGAGTTTGACAAAAAATATAACAAAAATAATTTCATATTATTATTATTATTTATACTTTTGCTATCATTATACCTATCTGTACAATGTATTTTAAATAAGATAAATTGATTAAGTATTCTATAATTTTATGCAATACAAATAATTCATCCAAAGTCTGATAGGTAGTAACAGTAACTTATAGTGTTTTAAAAATCTTGACATAAATGTACAATGAAAATAATTTGTAAATTTGAAATACATTTATTATTATATTATTTAGCCACTATAGTAACAATAAAACATCAGCCTGTGTATCAAACAATTAAAGTCGGTGCACGACTAACTTAACTTTACCTGATCGATAAACTAATATTACTAGTATGAAATGAGGATTGGGTAGTTAAAGCTGAAGATGAGTAATCATCAATGTACATTAACAACAACAAAACAGCAAATATTATCGAAGTAGATACTGACAATAATATGTTTTATCAAAATTCTATTCTCGTATAAAGTTTAGTGTTTACAACTATATGTAGTAAAAATAAAAAATTAAGATATACATATTAGGTACCTAATAAAAAATAAAAACGTGTTACAGTGCATGATTTGAAAAAGCTATATTATAATGTATACATTATACTTATACGTTTTATATGTTTTTTGTGTGTTGTGTTTTTTTTTTGTTGAAAAAATATTTTATTGTTACAAAAACTCTTTAAATTTTTATTGCACTGAACATATCTAAATTTAATGTCTGTTGAAGAAAATAAAAATTCTAAATAAAAACCATTGTTTGCAATTAATACATTTTTTTTTAACTTGCAAGGGATTCGAACATGGTCATTGGTCAATAATAATTGAACATTCAATAATCTATTCATCAAAGGACATTTTCAGAGAACGTTATCAACATTTTTGTCCGTACCCAGAATTTCAACGAAGTTTACTGATCAGTAATAAAACAGGGTTGACCAGGACTGAAGAACTATATAGGATGTATAATGTATAGGTGCAATAACATATAATTAATTACACATTTATTGTAGTATTTTAAATCAATATTTTGCTTTCCTTTTAAAATTACTTTTGTGAAAATAATTATTATACAATTGTAATATAGGTATACAATATAATAATAAGAACAAAAAAAAGAATTGGCAAAATTAATTATTCTGTTTGCTTGAAGGAGTAAAAAAACGTTTTATTGTACGGGTCGTCATATTTTACAAAATTGTTTTTAAATATGTTATTTGTTTTTCTGCTTAAAAAAAATAATTTTCTATATAATATATAATAACAGTAAAAAATATTATGTACCTATATCAGTATTGAGTATATTATATTATGAATAGACTCGACTCACATCGTCTCTCATCGGCGTGTGAATACAAACTGAACGGTTTTCCAGGCGAAATCCACAAGAGCTGGACGACCAACCTAACTTGCATCTATAATATCTGATATAGAAGTTCTAAGGGTGTGTATTCCTTTATAGTATTATATTATTTCGATTTTCACGTGAGCCTCTGTGGCACTGCTTCCCCCCATGGTGATTCGTGATGGTTTCGCTTACCCAAGTACGAAGTAGGATAATATTACAATAACGCGTCATTTACATTCATTTTCCACCGTATATAGATAGAGTGAATTTACGAAATTTGCGAATCCTCAGCATAACTCGTCTGTTCCGTTGGCACGTGATGATAATACCATCGTTGTAGGGTCGCTAGTGTGGGTGTATACAGCGTGTTCGCAATACGATTTTACGTATTTATTTAACTGAACATATAACTCAAGACTTCCCAAAGGTCACCGGTAACGACGTTTCGGAATGAGCTGCGTTTACCGTCTCTTAATATTCTCAAAAGGAAATATTTACGCGACGAATGGTATTTTTCTTCTTGTTTCCATTTAGTTTTGGTTTATTATCTTAAGAGTCGCAACGAATATATATAATATATAATATAGTAGTCCGGTTTTAAAAATATGTGCTTTATACTACACAATGTATTTCCTTACATTATAGATCTAACAGATTAGTTAAAAAAAAAAACTACGTTTGTTGGTTTGAACTCCATGGAACGCATAAATACCGGTGTTTGTAGGTGCTCTGTTTATCTTTTGTAACGAATTATCTAAATATTATTATCTTACACATTATTATGGTAAGTCAAAAGTAACGAGGACCGTAATGTTATTTTAACGAGAACAATTTTTAAATAAACGTATAACTTGTAAATGATTTAATAGTTTGACTTGACGTGCATTGCATTGTTCTGAAACATAAACCATACTCAACTACTGCTGTTTAATCTATTATTTCAATTAATTAAATTATTCGTATATGATAATCCTATACAGAAACGAATTGATGAAATAATTATTTGGTATGCGCCAGGGATGGGAAAACTACATCACTTCGTGTATTTCAAATTCAAAATACTTTTAGGTACAGTTTAGATAAGAACGTGATGTAGAGAATCGTGATTATAACGTATTGTCTATGCGTTTATACAGTATAACAACAGGCAATAATATATTATAATATTATAATTATGTAAAAAAGAATAGCTCGTCATTATTTCGTAAGTGGGCCAAAATAAGGATACAATTTTTTACATCAAAATATAAAAGTTTTTGTAGTAGGTAAGTATTTGAGGCGCATTTAATTGAAACACTGCACATCCCTGGGTATGCTATATGCTTAAATCGTATTTATCTTAAGTTATAGTTAAAAAGCTTAATTTATTATAAAGTGATTGGTAAAACACATTGGAACATTTAGTATAATATGATAAATCACCTATTAGTCCAATATTAAAACTTTATATTACAGATTTATTATTATAAATTTATTTTATTTTTTTGTGTCAGTATGAATTTGTGTCAACTTTGCCCCAAAGACTAATTTTACGTATTTTATCTTTAAACAAGTATGCAATACGTAGAGCTGGTAACTGTATTGGCAACGTTGTAATTACATAGATACAATTATTAAAATAAAATATCAATCTCAATTTTCAATTTTATTTTTGTGTACATTTTTTTTTTGTGCGGGAGGTGTTTATTTTTTTAAGCCATTCCCTATAGCCTATTTATTTGATTCTGTTTTCATGTTCTTTTAGCTATTTTATGAACATCTGTGTTTATTTATTACGATTGTTTTAATGCAGTAATATTTTGCAGTTTATTGTTTACTAAATGTAAACACCGATGGGTAATCGTATACTTAAAGCACACGTATATATACATTTAAAAATTTAAATTTACCTAAGTAAATAATATATATTATATATTATTAAATATAATAAAAATATGTATTCAATGCACCTATTCATAAAACAAATGTGATACTATCATACTGAACATATTATTATGTCACATAATTATACGCATGCCCCGTTGATATCGTTGCTTTAGTGACCGAGGAGTATAGGAGCAAAAGTATAATAATATAAAATATATTTAATGGTTGAGGTTGTAATGCCTAATATTATATACTGTGAACTGTCAAGTATCAAAAAGTCAGAATATAAAAAGATTAAATAAATAAAATGTATCCAAAACATTGAAAAAACTGACATCTCGTCAGTTATTATATAAAACCGTGTAGATCTAATAAGTGTTCAAAAATTTAATTGCGTCCAATTCTTTACAAAAACGTTTTACAGAAATAAAGTACGCAATAATTTTCGAGATGTGCTCGATTTTTTGAGAAAAAAAAACATATTTCATTTCAATTACAAAAGTTATCCTTTGAAATGTCTACAATCAGTTTTAATTTTAATTTTACAGGAACTGGGGCTGTAGATTTGCAAGTGTGCTTGAGAAAGTTTTCGAATCAGTGTCATTTCCGTATACCCAGCTACTTGATGAGTTCGAAGAAATCACTTCGCTTCACCTATACTTCACGTCGAACAATGACTTGTTATTAAACGCTTCATGGTATTATACTGTTAATAATAAAGTTTAAAAGCTGTTAAATGCTGTTTGAGCGTTTATTTTTCTAGCCTCGTAAGTCGTTACTGCATCCAATTGTCTGAGATGTCAACTTTCAAAATTGCTTATTAATCACATACAAAGTTGAAGGTGAATTTTATTTTAATTACGCATTACTCATTAATTGTTTTTTTATATTGTATTAGCTAAAGCGAAATAAAACTCAACGCAAGTACCTACTATTATTTCTTTATACAAAATATAGTAACCTAACCTAACCACACACATAATATTATCGGTACTCGGTATACTTACATTTTGTTATCAATTATTGTATTCTCTATGGCGGTATTTCATAAATCAATCATATTAAAAAATTGTAGACTGTTTTTTTAATTATTATATGCCAGAAAACACCATTATCCTAATTCTTAATACATACCTACATTATACGTTTTATGTTTTTGTGTTATTATTTTTCAACGCCCCAAAAAAATTGCTTGGTTATAATTTATTTTTACTGATAAAAAATCAAAACAAAATGAAAATTCATGTTTTCAAAACATTATATGAGTGGGCTGATGATACAACAGGATTCAAAGCATTTCTCAGAAAACCTTTCACTTTTGTCATTTGTGTTTTTAAAATATAAACTGTATTACCGTTTACGTCAATTATTCCCTAAAAAGCTTCTGATAATTCTAAGGATTAGTATTGAGGTACTAGGTACATATGTGAATGCACTAAACAATAACCTGATACGAAAATGCAAAAATTTATAAAATAAAAAACGGAATTCCTATATTTTTGTTAATTCATTCGTTAAAAAAATATATTTGCATTGTTAGAAGCTTTTCGTTAGTTTTGAGTACGTTCACTATATTATAGTCTATTCATTTTTTTAGTACTTATGTATTTTTGTTCCTATGTAACTAATAACAAAGTTATATATGCATTCAATTATAATAATATTTATAATGTTATAAAAAATAAATTCTTATGACCTTATATTATACCGAGAATGCCTCATAACTGCAGGTATCATCAGTCTATAACTTGAAACAGGTTTTTGTTGAAAATTATAAATGAATTTATTATAAATAAAAATATAAAAGACTGCTATTTTTTTTGCTTTTGAGTTGGTTAACATTTTGCGAGAGCCAACTATGTTTAAAAATTTAAGTTTTATTAATAATAATTTAGTATGTAGCCACTTATGATTAAAAGCACAATGAAATACCTCTATAATATGATGTACTGTGTTTAATTATTAAAGTATTAATTTACATACATTATTGTAAAAAAAAAAATCGTTGATTTTAGAAATTAAGCTTTAATAACCTAAATATAATTATTGCTTTTATCTATACATATACAATACCATGACTACTTTTTAATCTAATTAATTTGTAAACTGTTATATTAATTCAGACTATCATATATAGTATATATTATATTGTATAAATAATTATATAATAATATGGTACAGTACTTTTTGTTGTTTTCTATTTATAACTATGCCCACTTTTATAATTATTATTAGTGTGTAGTTAAAGTAAATGTTTAAAACGTTATTTGGATTATTTAGTTAATTAATTTTCTAGAAAAGCAATTGAATTAAAAAATGTACTTAAGAAGGCGGAGTATCTTCGTTTTGTAAATGGTTAAATATAGTTGAAATGTTGGTATGTAATGTAATGAATTTCGATGTATAATAAATAATGTGTTTTTACATTTTATAATTTTATTAACTTACATCATAACTTGTATTTCTGACCAACACGTAATATTTAAAAAAATTCACAAATATTATACTATTTTATACAACCATTGTGACAGCATTTCAGAAGAGTATGTATTGACACTACTTATAAGTAGTTACCCGCATATTATTAGTATAATTGAGTTATGTTGCTCTCTTTTATTATTGTTGTACGTATTTATGTTAAATGTTTCAAGTGTTGATTGTCAATGCAAGGTGTATTAAAAGTACTTATGATGTGGAAACTTGTATTTTAATAATTCATTTTCATCCATTAGACTACTTTATTGTACTGTCATATGTATTGTACATACATAAAGAAAACCATATAATATAATATAACCATTTATACATGAAAAAATCAAACAATGAAACTGTGAAAAAAAACTACATAGTTTATGTGCTCACTGCGTTCGTACATCACCTATTCACCTGCACTAGAGCCAATTGAATTCAAAGTTTTTAATGGTATACTTACATGGAGATAAATATAGATTGACAATCGACATAATAGTACTTACGTAGTTACGTCTATCTTCTATATTATATAAAATAAAATAAAACGTAGCATAGATGCTCTACAACCAAGGTATATTATCTGTGCAACAAAATTGTTTCCAAAAAAAATTACATAAATATTATATGTGACGGGTATAAATGGATCCAAAGTAATGTTGTAAGTTTTGCTATTGAAGAAAATCATAAGCTGCGGCAACATGCAAAAACTCGATAAACGGGTGGAGAAAAAACCGGAGCACAAATTACATTCAATGTAGTAATAAAAACCAGTAAATCCATTCCAAAACAAACCGAAATCACTTTAATATATTACAGCCTGTTTACCATTTTTGGCGATCGAAAAAACAATTTCTTATTTAATATAGGTAACAATATTTACAATAAGATACTTTCAAACTGTGTTTACAAATATAATTTCAGTGGATATTAGTCTGTTTTATATAGGCATTATTGTCAATGAAACATCCGATAAAACTGCAGACTACACAACGAGGAGATGAGAATGTATACAAATAATGCGACTAAATGAAGTATAAACGACAGAAACGACAAAATTTAAATCGTGAATAGATATAGACCTCTTTTTGCGACCAATATCGATTCTTTCGTATCTGTCCAGTACTTACATTACAATATATATATTAATTTAAAACGATTCAATGGTTGTAATAAATTTCAACAGAGAAAAATGTATAATTCCGAAAACCTTTAAAAGGAACGTCGATAAGGACAGCTACCATTAAAAAATAAATAAATACATTTATGGGAATAACACCGAATAATTAATAAATATAATACAAATATTATCGTCAGCGTGAAATTATTTAATAAGAATCATATTTCATGATTGATGATGGCGTTAATGTAATGCACGTAAAAAGCTTTGCAGTAAATCCTTTGTTGAACAAATAAAAACAAAAAAAAAAAACCCTATGTCTATCGAAAATTTTTTACATCAATAATTACATCGTGTGTAATGCGCACACAATATAAAGAATCATAATAGCGGTCAGTCCTGCATTAATAAATTAGTTAATAATGACATTTTTAAAAAGCGTTGTAGGTCTAATCATCAATGATTATGATTTATGTGTTTAAAGAACGGGTTACAAACTTTTGTATCAGTCGGCGAGGTGGATAATATTCTGCATGACCGATAAAACTTTTCGTGACCATACGAGTAGTATACCTCACGAGTTATATTGGAGAAACTAACATAAACAATTTCCTCTGGAACACTTGGCGTTTTATTTCTTGTAAACACCAGATGCTGTACAAAAAAACTTGATTTTTATATCTTCTGAAAATCAAAAGCAGATACCTACTGTTGAAAATAAACTTATGCAGCTTTGTGAATTGACTGTAAGGCTTAAAGTAAACAGTTATGCGTGGATATATATTTCCGTTAACACTAATTTAATTATATAACTGATTAAAACACATGAAATAATCGAACCAAGAAAAATATTTATTTTTTTTTGAAATAAGACGATTTTTTATAGTGGTTTATACCTAGTGTATGTTTTCGAGTAAAATCGGTAAAAATTAAAAATATTTAATAACTTTCGAATATTGAATAAAATGTATCATGTTAATATTAGATTTGTATGTGTGTTTGACAGTCATCATGATGCAGGGGTCACGACTGGTCGATGTTTAGAAGAATATTGGTCGATCTTATTCAAAATTAATTATACCAATATCTGTTGATCACGTGCCTAATCTTAAAGTTTAAGACTTAAACATAATACAACGCAATACACTATAGAAGGTTATTTATTAATTAGCTAAGAAAAACATACAATTATCCCATGGTAAAATCATGAAAGAAGAATTATGCAATTTATTATTAAGCTGCAATGCTGCATGTATAAGCTGCAATATAAATAGTATATCTAAACAAATAGTGGTAGAATACCAGATACTTAAAAATGTTAATGTAGTTCACTTTTTGGAAAAGGTTCGCGACCCAGCCTGTCATAATGTATAATAATATTTTGACACAAAATATAAATAATTATCATCGGAAAGACGTTAGAAGAAATTTCACGATGATTTATGGAATATTTCGTAGTTTTGTCGATAAAGGTTAACATTTTTTGTAATTTAAAATTGTTTTATCTAAATATTTTTAAAAAATATGTTAATTTTTTAAATTACATATTCAAATTTTACCTTACAAAAATGGAAAAAAACATGTTTTCATTTATATTATTTGAAATGAAGGCTTCGACAACTGAGGTCATTAGTCTGAAACTGTGAGAGAGGGTATTGTTGGTTTGAATACTTGTGTGTATGTGTAGCAAAAATTTGTCACTAAAAATCCCGAATGGTCACCCATCCAGGAATTAATGCGTAAATGCAGAGCACACTCATGACTGAACGCATGCGTTTGCAAACACCGCGCCACACCGAGCCACTTTTCATGTTCCTATAGTTTACATAATTTTAGTATCTATCGTAAAATGTAAATGACTTTAAATGGAGTAGTGGCTATATGGAAATATGACTAAAGGTATTTAAGAAGTGGGAAAGAAAGTAATTATATTACTCACCAATTTTAAAGTTGTATCTTATTTGATTCAAGAAACTACCTCACGTATTATTTAATAATTTAAAATGCACTACAATTATTGAAACACTAAAAATGTTTTACTTAAAATAGACTTTTTAGTATTCATTAAACAAAATGTTTATACATTTTGAATAACATGTTAAATTTTCCCATATTTCAAAAAAAAAAAAAAGTGTAGAACCTACTCATAGTTATTATTGTTTTTAAATCATAATTATATAGAATGACTTGTAAATAATTTGAAAAAAATTTAATTTAATTTATTTTAAACGAGTGTTTTTATTATAAAATATTACTGCTTGATTGTATCTTTATATTTTAGAAATATAATTTATATTTTTAATATGAAACTATAAAATATTTATATATAAAATATATAGTCAATTTTAGTTAGTTGAAAATCGTTATTTATTCATGGTTTTTAATACATGGAAATAAATTACACTACCCATAGAGAGTCCCTAGAATTGTTATTAAAATAATAAAGAAATCCATTGCTGTTAAGGGCTTATTAAATTTAATCCGTGGACGATGTAAAACCATTGGTAAAACCAAATTGATTTAATTGGATAGTTAAAATTAAAAAAAAAAAAAACAAAAAATTTAAATTAAATTTTCAGATTACCTTGTATGCAATAAATACTTTGCATTTTAAACGTCAAAAATAGTTGTATACCATATAATTAAATATAAATACAATTGAGTTTTAAATAGTATTCTATTGTGAGAAAACGTAACTTAAAGTAGGGTCAAAGGGTTTAGGTTCTGTGCGGAGCGAGAATGACATATTTGTACAATGATGTGTTTTATTCAAGGGTTATCAGTATTTTTCATAACAATTGAGAACAACTAAAATTAGCACCGGAAAACGAGATTATTTATTAAAAAAACCAGTTTTTGTCAAATTCAATTTTTATTGAAGTACGTAATTTGAAAAAAACAACCACAGGGATTTTTCTTATAATATATTTCACCTTTGAGCTATTTATAGACTTTTTAAATCTATTTTTTTAAAGTAATTTTTGAATTTTGTTGATGTATATTTATTTTTTCATCAAACAAATCTAAAATATAATATGAAGTTCCTTATATAGCTCATAAGTTGTTCTTGCAGTAGTTATAAAATATTGGAAATACATCGTCACTGTATTTTTATAAGCGTTTGAAGTTCAAATGTTGACAATATAAAATATTTATTTACATCCGTTCATTAACAACGTTTCATACAACTATCATATTTTGATTTAGATTGATAGAAAAAAATATTTATATATTAGGTATATCGTATATTATATTATACTATTATAATTCTTAAAACGAATAAATACGATTTTCTTGTACGTCCGTTTCCGGTCTGTTTGGTTTTGCATACTGCAATATTTTTATAAGCGTTTGAAGTTCAAATATTTACAATAAAATACTCAAACGAGTATTATCGATATATCTTCAATCGAATTTAATACGTTTGTTGTAATTCTATGAATACAAATCAACAAATCGGAGGAGTTTTAACCGATAAGTAAATTATTATTTTTGTACTTGCACCGTAACATTTTCAAATTTTAGACTTAATTGTTTTTAGATATTTACATCGCAGTTCCCAAACCTTTGCGCACTATTCTAATGGTGATACGTAGGTATGTCGATATTGATATACATTATAATATATTATGCAATGTTTTTTGACAAAATCAGTTAAAATACTTATAGTAATATAAATGTAATTTAACTTACAAAATACAAATACGTCCTTAGAAATAGATGCTGATCCATCTGTTGCTCAGAACCGTTATTTCTTATGAAAGATTAATGTGAGCAGTGAATTCAAATTCAACACATCCATTGCAATACGATGTACACTCGAAGTTTACTATATGGTAGATCGATTTTCCAGTTTATTTATTTATGATTTCAGTTTTATTAATATAATATAGCGTTAAAAATAGACGACACCTGATGAAAATCTGACTGGACAACATAATAAATATACGTATATTTTTTGGAATTATACATTTTTACCATGAACACATAAAATTTAATTAAATTTAAAAAAATTAAAGACAAAAAACTAGGTATACATAAGGCTTTAAGTTATTTTTAGTCTAATTAAAAAAAAAAAATTATAAATCATGTTAAAAACAACCTTTTATCTCCATGCCCGTCGCGTGTAACTGGTTGAAAATAGTTCTGAGGTATTTTCCAACGAGATTAGGATAAGTTAGTTTTCTAAAGATCTTATTTTCTATATATTTTGTTAACGGCCCGAATGTCTATACCCAATCAAACAGACCGGATGCGGTCATACAAGTAGACATAGGTTCATTTTTTTTTTATTAAATTTCGTGAAATCACTAGTGGGATTCGTATTGATTTTTTTAAGGATTATAATAGTATATACTATATACGATAATAACCATAAATCTAAATCAAAATATGATAGTTAAATGAAACATTGTTAATGAACTGAAGTACATAAATAATAAATATTATGTTGAAATAATACGAGAATAGTCGTAGGTACCTGTTTATTTGAAATTAGAATTGTTTTAAAATAAAAACTACCATATATTATAGTATTAAATAAAAGCTATAATTAAGAGAAAGTGTCACCAATTTTAAATTAAATTTGATACCTACCCACGGTTGTCCGTAGCAACAACACAAATAATTTAACTACCTAGTACATATTTTAGCGTTTAATTTCATACTATAACATATAATTAATATAGTGGTTTTTGTGAATCTTTTACTTTTATGGACTTTAATAATTATCTAATAATGATAATATAATGCATATTTAAAGTGACATGCATAATGCAATTTAAATATTTTTTAATGTACCAAAAATATAATAAACGTGAATAAGCTCCAATCACATTTTATAAAACCAAGTTTAAAATTTATAATTTAAACTTTTAACCCATTTCATTTTGTTAGATTCTGCTGTGATAGTATACGTACCTGGCGTTTTGGACAGTATGGACGGTGTATTCCGGTATTTTGGGTCTTGGATTCGAACACGGGTGGAAGAGTCATCACTTCCTTTAAATACAGGAAACGAACCTGCAGTCTTGTCAAGTCTCGTTTAATGTAAAAATCGGTTCGGAGGGATGACATATTGGCTGAATACGAGAATTTAAAACAGGAAATATCCGAATACTTAATATATAGTTTATAAAGGGTGAAATGTTTGGTGCTTTGGCATAATGTGTCGACTGTCGAGAATGCGATGAATAAAACTAGCGATGGTATATTTTCCAAACAATTGTTTGGAATTTTCTTGCTTTTCCGCGTCAGTATAACATAATATAAAATATATCCTAATATCTGTCAATCGCATCCTTTATCATAACACTACCTATCACTTATGTATCAATTTAGTCCTTGAAAAATAAAATGAAAATATTATACTAATAATAGCGTCCCAACGGACATACTCCTTACTAAAGATATAAACTAATAATTTTCAATTGGACATATTAAAATATTATATAATATTATATAGTTGTAGCCACGTTTAAAAATTATCAATTTATATTATTTGAAGGTAGGTATCATTGTTCTTCTAAAATTTGTCATTTAAATATTTTCGGAGAGGGAAATGTTGATTTTTTTTTAGGGAGCCCGGGTAGTTTTACTGTTATATACTATATGATTTATGAGTTGAATATTTTTTATAGTCATTATTCCATTGATATATCATATTTTTTGAAAATATATCACTCGTTTTCCATATACTGATATACAAATATTATTTTATTGGATATATAGCGACGCGGTACTATTTATTCCCTTTATTATTCTGTTTTGTCTACTCATATTTCTTGACATTTCAAATACAAAATAATTTATCATCTCTTTTATACTTTTGAAATTAATATATTGTTTATAATTATTATAATTTAACTGAAATGACATATTAGCTGGTACAATCACAAAAAAACAAAAACAATTTGTGTCAGTTTTTGTTTTTTTGGTTATAATATTATTTTCGTTCAGTTAATTTACCACATCATTTAAATTATAGGTATTATTAAACAATTTATTTATGTTATTATTACTTATTACATAAATCTGCTCACCTTAACTATAAACAAATGTAAAAATGATTCTTTTTAATAATTTACTAATTCTTTTTCAAAATACCTTTATATAAAAAAAGATGAAAACATGCTTGTTATTTTTAATTACTAAATATTAACAATGTAAAAATAAAAGGAAATGGTAAGTGTATAATTTATCCGTAATTCAGTAAGTTTCTTTAACTATCTTATTTTAGCGGTGACTCGTTGAGCCTGGAGCTCTTTAACATAAATTATTATTAAGAAAATAAGACATGATTTTTTTTCATTACATTTAAATAGTTAGATTATGTGTTTTAACATAGCTGACAAAGCAATTTAAACTAAGTAATTAGATGGCTTACTTAAATATTTTATTAAAATAAAAATTATTCAAAATTATGTTTTAAACTAATATTTTGGTTCTGAAAAATAATATAATAAATAAAACTATTTATTTAAAATTTTATTGTATAAAAAAAATCCAATATATTATACATCTTGTTGTTTATTTAACGTGATAAGTAAAGCTGACGAAAGTTGTCATTGAGAAAACTTTCTGATAGTATTAAATTTAAACTGATATTCAAGGGAATTACGATAAAATATATGAAGAGGGTTTTGAAAGTTTTCAATTTATGAAATTAATCTTTTACCACACGTTTTGACAGATCTCAAGTCAGTCATAAATTTAGTTTTGCGTATCATATTAGTCGAATACGAACTAAAAGTGTATAAAATAAATAAAAACGATTTTTATTTCAAGAACGGATGATAAGAAAACGAACAATATATTGTAAGATACAAATTATTCACGGATCTTAGATTGAGTTTTCCGTTTTTTGCATTTCCGTTTAAGGTCATGTTTACAGGAGGTGGTCGTTTATAACTACAAGAAAATCATACATTGTTTTAAATAGACATGAAACCCATTTAATCCAAATAATCATAAGTTTAGGTATTTTTGTTTAGAATATGAAGTGTTTAGTTAGTACCTAATCTATTAAAAATGAATTTAACATTTTTAACGAATAATTAATAAAAGGATTTTTATTTGTTCATTAGGTCATATTAGATCGTTTTAACGGCATCACTTTGATATTTTTTTGGGCATAACTATAAGCATGCATATTTTATAGTTTTTAAGGAAGGTCATAATCGTCCTAACACTATAATAATAATGATAATATTATTAATACCACGCTAATTTATCGCAATGATATTATTCGTTACTAAATAATTACATATGTATATATAACATATCTACTGTAGATATGTCTTACCGTATACATGGTACATACATCATGTAGGTACCCACCTATACTCATCTACGGTGAACATGTATATTTATTTATCAATTCACCAGGGACTGTTTGCTGTGAATCCTACACAAACTGTCGCGGTTCTGGAACCGTCCGAATAGTTTTCACGCACGCAATTACGCCGAGGCAGAGGAGCAGCTCGTAAAGTACTTATACACCCGCTGAACGCATATTATATACGTCTGTATGACTATGATATAAGTGCACGCGCAGGCCACCACTATATTATTATTATTATTATGTTTATATTATTACAGAGTCCGTGTTATACCCGCGTTGCCGGTGGTACAAAATATTGTTTACGTCGTCAATTTGCCGTACACGAAACCGCCATTAGCTTTCTGCCAGAAACGCAGGAAATTAAAACCGTTTATGAAATCGGCCGGGTGCGTCGTTAATTTATAACCGAGTCAAGTTCAATTAAATTGGGCGTGGCTCGACGGTGGTCAGAAAAAAAGAAGCTTTATATTATTTAATACTATAGATACCTACACAATACATGATATAACAGTAATAATAATATAAAATACACGCGGTATATACGCGATATGCGTTGTTGTTCGTTTAATACAATCCTGTAGAATATACGCTTTGTTCGTGATCATCGACATTTTGAAAAGAAATCTTCCACATGAAACTATGTAATCAGATTTTGCAGACTTATATACATATTGTATTCACCAAACATGCGCACATCAAAGATTAACTGACGACCAATAACTGAAAAGTATGCAGGTACTTACCTACCGTTAAAAAATATACTGATTATTTTGAGAAATAAGAAGGGAAAATCAAATAAAAAGTATTTATTTTAACTAAAGTATAACGAAAGATATTATTAATTATATTTTATAATGTAAAAAACGCAAGAATAGAAATCTAATGAAAAATAATATTACACATGAATATAAGCTAGGGATTAATTAAAACAGGTGTACAAAAATTATGTTAAGGACTCAATGATATAGTTTTTATTAGTACTCTATCATCACCAATAATAGAGGTTATCCTTAGTTGTGAGATGGACCATTCAACTGTTTTATAATTGTATTTATTTATTGTTGTAAATTTCCTTTTGTAATTAACTTTTTTAGCATTTATTATTATTGTTATTAGGTAATAGGCATCGAATAATAAATTTTGATACATGAAAGCTTAAACTTTTAATACATTTTGGATTTGTATACGTATTTATTGCGATAAATTATATCAGGCAAGAGTAACGATATAATAAAATAATAAAATACAAAACTAAACTATATAAAATTAATTACTTTACTATATATACTTATGCAATCATCAGTAGATCGTGGATGTATTGTCTCAATTTTTGAAGTTTTTCATGACATTTTTCTTTTTAAACATATAAAAATAAATACATTTTATAATTTTTATACCATTATTCACGATGTGATTGATATGAAACACTGATGTCCAATGAAAAATGTATACCAGCTTTAGGTACTATGAATATATTTAATACTCGTATGTTTATAAAACTGTTTTGGGTGTTGGCATTTTTTTGTTCGTTGTATTACATGTTCTAAAACGTTCAAAACCTACCAGCTAGTTAGTACAGTACGACACTTCCATTGTAACCATTACATGAACAAATTTAGTTGTATAATCAAAAATAATACTGTGTACAAAAAAACTTTGGAAACAAAGTGTTGAATGTTTTTAAGATAAAATGTATAAATATATTTTGTCAAAAGTTTTTTTTTTTTGATAGGGTTTGGCATGAGGGGCTACTATATAAACTAAAAACTTTTCTTCTCCCAACTTACTTTTGACTGATCAAATCTTTTATTACGGATAGCCATTTTCAAGTCAAGTTTGGCTCTTCTTTCTCAAACATCGCAAACATTAATAGGAGAGTCCGTCAAGGTGGCATTCTTTCACCAATACTTTATAATATATATGCGGCAGACCAACCCACTTCTCTAACAACAACAGTAGCTGAATTTTCGGATAATTAGACAATTATATAATCAGTTCATGAAGACCAACACACTGTTTCCTCAAATCTCCAAAACCACCTTAACCTTATGTCTGTCTGGTATGAAAAATGGCGAGTCCAAGTCAACCAATCAAAGTCCACTCACACTACTTTTACACTTCGTCTCCCTCCTTGCCCAGAAGTCTTCCTTGGTAACATTCCAATCCCAATTGGTTAAGTACTCAGGCCTAACCTTTGACCGTCGCCTTACCTCAGCACTCCATATCAGGACTAAGAAACTCGTCTTAAACGAATGAATTCGCTTAATTAAAACACTAATATCTAACAAATACACCAAACTTCTCATATATAAATCTTTAATCCAGCCCATGTGGACTTGTGGTCTACAACTATGGGGCAATGCAAATAAATCTAATATGAACGAAATTCAAACCGTTAAAAATAAAATTCTACGCACAATCACTAACGCCCTATAATATGTCTCTAACTACACTCTACACACAGACTTAAGTATACAATCAGTTCACCAAGAGGCAGTACATTTCTTTAAGTGTTATCATAACAGACTTGCAGCCCATACCAATCCCCTTATATAAAATCTAGCTACTCGTACAATTCCGGCAATCCCTCACGGCGACTGAAAATAAATTTGTGTCGTGTCTTACATATAATAAATAAATTTAAAAAAAAAATGATAATTAAAAAAATAGAAAAAAAAACATACAAACAAATAGGTAGTGCTTTCACTGGATGGCTTCTTCGCTCACGCTTTTCATGTATATAAATATCTCACATCACATATTCTTACTGTGCCCAAGGGTACAGATTGTATATTTGTTATACGAGTACACAACAAAAAAAAAAGTTTATTTCCTGAAAACCTATTTTACGTATTTTACAAAAGTACTATTAATAATACAAATATATAGCATATTAAATTAAATATTCTAAGGTGTCATTTAAAAAAACCAAAATAATATTCATATAGTACAGGGTTTCTGTAATAATATATCCTAGGTACCTATAGAGATCAGATAATGTATTTTCGAAAATATATTTTGGAACTTATTGAAGAATACATTTTATTCATTCAATATGTGTACTGTGTCGTGAAAAGTTGCTTATTTATGAAGTTTCATAAGTTTTGAGCTCGAAACCGTTAACTTTTTTTGTAATGTTCAATATCATATTAACCCGAGGGCTCATAGCAAGGAAATATTATAAAAGTAGGTATCAATTTTATAGCATTCTTAAGAGTTTTTTTACAAGAAAAAACATGAATAAAATAAAATTCTTTAACCATAAATTGTACAAAAAATGTGTAATTTTTAACTATATTATTACTTCGTACAAGTAAAGGATTATTCTATTTTTTGGTTAACTATGGGTTTTACAATTAAATTATGTATTTTTTTATTTAACATAGTAGTAGGAGAACAATACAAACAATTTTCAAAAGTTTCTTGTAGGGTGTATATTTTTTTAGCTCTATGGTTTACAGTAAAAAAATCCAATTATTTTTTTTCTAATTATTCAATGAAACTTATCTTTTATAATATTTCAATCAGAAATATATTTCGATACTTCTATCAAGATGATTACTTTCAAATAATTGAGAAAAAAAAGTCTAATATTATAGTCATCTAAATCAGTTGTGGCTAACTTACCCAACCAACAAGCTATTAATTTAATTTTGTTTATACATTAAGTATACTTAATAGTTACATTAGAACTACATATTAATGTAGTATTAACTACATAGCTATGTAACATTTAATTCCTCCGCGAATGCACAAAAATCAAAAAACGGATCGCACACTGTCCGCTTTAAGGAGTTCGATATAGGCAAATGCAGAATTCATGCAAAAGATTCGTGTGCGGTTGACACCTTTCACAACCCGTAACTTCCGAACGCAAGTGCATATGACGTCATTACCAACTGGTACACTCGAAAAAGTTTTTTTTTCGATAAAATTTGATAACGCTCACAATTATCAGTATACCATAATAGCATCATGTTTTAATTAAAACATCATAAAACTATATAAATAATATTATATTAGTTAATCATAAAATCTTTGAGTTATTTAATAATTGAAATTGTGAGTAGTTCTACTGGAAGGTAAACTAGATCTATTGGTTTTAAAATTTTGTTATGTACGTTTTCGGTTACTTTCAACCCTTTTTTTTCGTAAAATAAAATGTTTAATACATATTTCTTCAAAATGTGGATGTTTATTCTGGTAAAAAGAAAACATGAAAAACCTCATTAATTAACTTACGGATTAGTGTTAACAAGCAGTCTTACCTCCGTTGTACCTAACAACATTTTAAAACGTTTCGGGTAAAATGATTTAAAATAATTTATTTTAAAACAAATTATTTAGAACGTTAAAATTTACAAATATCTTTTTATTGGCCATTTTTCAACCGAATTTAGGATCCATCTGTGTTCTTTTTTATTGCATTGGGTAGGTACTTGTCGGTATTTAGGCATTCATTGACTTGTATTGAATACAAAACTTAAATACACATTTTGTTGATTTGAAAACTTTTGTGTTTAATTTCAACGATCAGGAGTACTCGGATATTCAATAAAAAAATCTCTTCGTAATTCATGGAATAAAGTCAAATCCTCAAATCCAGATAATTACGTCACGAAATCTGAACTATTAAATCCATTGTTGTTTTCGATGTTTTTTGCTTGTTCACCAGATTAAGTGTGATAAATGGTAATCAACATTCTGTAAATAGTTGTGAGAAATTCCTTGAGTACGGTCCAAGGGTGCAGACATCAGATAACTTACTGAGAAATTATACAATTATAATATTTACCATATTTATAATTATGGTTCTGAGCTACTCTATCTCAGTAGGCACCTAACTTAAATTACCTACGCGAAGAGTAAAATCATTAAGATTATTTATTGATATTTAATACTGCTTAAATGTAAATTTACAATTACCATTATTAACGGTGCACTTGCCATTATTGGACTGATGCAATGATAGATGTATTTATTCTCAAGATGGTTGAAATTCTAAAATCACATATTTTTTTTATTAAAAAAGCATTATTCCAATACTATGTTGGCAATACATCAATATTCAATATTAATACAAATTTTGTACTTTAGTTAATTGTTTTCTAACAGTTTAAAATTACGAGATATTGTAGAGAAGGGAGGTAGTACCCGACACATAATAATATTTAAGCTATAGTATAAATCTGGTTTATATTGTAGACCAGCGGTTTCCACTACATGGCCTGTGGGCTGCATGCGGCGCTTTAACGAATGTTGTGAAACACTGAATTTTGTTTTCTAAAATCCAACATTCTATACTCGAGTAAATAAAATAAAATACTTATATTAAAAAACCTTATAATTATTATCATTCAAAATGTAACTTGGAACTAGGATTCTTTACACCCGGGTCTCAGAAAAAAAAATACAGGGCTTTCGGTCAATATTATGCACAAATTTAATTACTACACGCAGCTGGTAAGTAATTAAAAAAAAATAATATTTGAACTTTCCAAAATCATAGTGGGGACTGCTGATGTAGACTATTTAATTAGGTACTTATAATTATCAAAATGTACCATTCCAAAACAACGAACCCTTTAAATAAAATTCTCAAATAACTAATTATGTCCAAATAGGTTGTTGACAATTTTCGATGAAAGACAGTACAAATTTCCTTCTAACTACTAACTAGACAAATTTAATTTACAGTTTTGAGTCAAAATACCTTAAACGATTAATGAAAAAAGGTAGCCATACATAATAATATGCAATTTCAATTTGCTGTATAGCGAGGTGTGATTGTAAAAGTTATTTCAAAATGACTAATTCACCAGAAATAAATAATTTAAATTTTCTAAAGTTAAAAGTTTAGATCATGACAACTTGAAGTTTTCTAAATTGAAATTTAGTAATTTTTAATTTATTTCATGACTTATGAGTGGGTTGTAAGTTGTAACTCGTTAGAAACTTTAACACTATTTTCCACGCTATAATTTCTAATGACCAAAATACATTTCTAAAACCTACTATTAATCATACACGCGAAATACATGTAAATTAATGTGGTTTCAGTTATGTATAAATTACAAATGCATTTGTTTATTTGTTATGAGTTAAAATATAAATTCTAACTTCTAACTTATATTTAGTTATGTCTGAGTGTCAGAAGCTTAGACTTATAGGTCTTAGGTTATTGTAATAAAAAGGTTAACACTTTTAATTCTTCTAATAACGGTTGTAAATAAACATTAAAATAATTTAATAATTTTTTTTTTTTGAATAATAGTATTTAATAAATACCTAATAATATTATGTTATAACATTTGGTATTTTAGTAGAGTATAATAGTCATAATACACATCCCTGTAAAAAATATTTTTCACTTTAAAATATTCGATATTATTTTGATTGTAATTATTGTATTATAAGCTAAAATTAATCAAAATATTTCATTGTTGTATATTTATATTAAATTTGTTACATTCGAAATTGAAATCATCGTATTTAGTATTCAAGGAAAGTTAGCGATTTAAAATGTTGGAAATGCTGAAAATATGATGTAGCAAAAATATAGAACAATAAGATTAAATAATATTGATTACTAATTTTTTTTTATATTCTCACTGACCTGTTTGTTTAATGTTTATGGTGTTAATAATATTTTTTTTCACTTTCTATAATGGTATAACCTCTTAGATGACTATTAATATAAGGAAAAAAATCAGTAGGTGTTCCAGGTAAACCAGATAAAATATATGATAATAATGATAATACTTTACCTAATGGAACAATATATCTAGAAATTAAGAAATATTTGGTGTGCATGTAAATGTTTACATTATATTACTCTGCATATTATGTGTAGGTGCATATTAAACTTATTGTACATACCTATCTTATATCTATTCTTCTTATTGTTAATTGACAGAGAGTTAAATAAATTAACACTATATTAAGACGTAATGATTATCGTTATTCGTTGTTTCATGAAATTAAATGTTATAACAACTATTAAGTATAAATTCAGTTACTGTAATAATGTAATAGCCAACTATAACGAAATTTGACATTAAGCCCTTACGGAGTACTGGAGAGGCCTGTTATTTTGTTGGCCCTGTTTGTCATATAATCGTATATGATACAACTTACAAGGGTCTTTCACACTTTACACAACAACTTACTACTTAAGTCTTTTTGCCACTAATTCCAGACTTGTTTGATTGATGATTGGGTCTGAAGAAGTTTTGCAAATGGACCGCCTTAATTAGACGCTTAAACAAATAGAATCGTTGTTCTGGACCGTTTGCCGATTTGTAACACAAATAATATGTTACCTATAGCTGTAAAGTTCAACAGCTGGTAAAATTACTTTTACTCATCAAACGACGAAAACACGTTCCCAATGGCTTGCTAATGGACACCATTAAAGATACTAATGAACAAAAGACGTGGTCGTAAGTGATTACAAGAAAGCGTCTAGGAAATAACAATGATGGCTTTGAGAAAGTGTGTAATTTACATAAAAACACTAATACAGATTAAGTAAATAAATATAAGATTTAACAATTTTAATAGTTTTAAAGACGTTTATAAATCTATAACATTAAAAATAGGACAACTATTACCGCCATTCTTATATTATATTTACTTATATCAAGTGAAAGATCTTAGACCCGTCGGATTGATGTGGTTGCCAAGGGTTGTAGAAAGTAGGACAAGAGTGGTTCGTTTGTAGTAACTTATACGATAGAATCATATAGAGATAATAACTATTGTTGGTAGCGTACATCGCTGGTTAATGCGAAGAAGAGTTAACATTTTCTGTTGGTTAATAAACAAATCGAGATTAATAATCTCGAATATCGACAACAATTCAAATGATTATACTCCAAACATTTTATTTTTTAATTCATTAAAAACATACCATATTTTTATCCAATTTTTTATGAAATTTATTAAGTATCTCGGTATATCATGATATGAATTTAATTTATTAATTACTTTCAGATAATATTGTTTTTAACACCATGTAGGTAGCAATATTTTATAAAAATAATTATGCTTTTAAAATATTTAGTTATAATTAAATACTTATTAAAAGTTATGCAAACATGTATTCATTTACAAGGATCAAACATTATTGATGAAATGAAATGCTTATAAAATATGAAAAATCAAGCCTTTTTAATATGTAAATAGCTTTAATATGTTTCTATATATTATTATTAATATTATTTTAATAATTTATTAAGATTTTTAACAAAATAAATACTTTTTTTTTTTATATGAAAGGCAGTAAAGCCTATATTTTAGTAAAGTAAAGTATCTTGCAGTAAAGTATCTTTTCAAGCAGTTTCTGTTTTTTTTTTACAATTACTTATCAGTTGTCATCAATAAATATTTTTTGATTTATGTATTTGTTTTAATTTACTTACATTTTGGTATTTATTTTACTTTTATTATTTTACTAAAATGTTGATTCAAAGCTTTTGAGAATATTAAATTATGCTAATTAAAAATAGAATTATAAACTATAGTAGGTAAGTTATTATTAATTAAATATTTTATTACATATTATTCATGATGTTTTATTTAGAAGAAGTTTGCGATTTCTCCAACATGGTAATATAGTACTATTTAATACTGTAAAAATGAGATGACAAATAAATATAAAGTAAAAAATGTTTTTATCATACTGTAGGTACATAGCTAATATGTATATAATTCATGCAGTAATTTATAAAATTATAACCAAATAAAATGAATTATCAGATACTCTAAAATTAGAATAGCTTTACACTTTAGATAGAAGTAAATTACTAATAAAGTATATCACGAATAGATTTTTATTTGATTCAAAGTACAAATGATGCAATTATAGTAAAATTCGTCGTTTGGCTCCGGTCCCGAGAGCTACTCAACTGCAGTTGTTGTTCCAAATTAGATCACATTAATCAGGCTAAACTGTACATTAGCTCTCCAGCACACCAATTTTACATTTGATTACTTAAATGCATATATTTAATCGAGTTCAAAATATTAGTTGTTTTCATGTATAATATAATATCAAAAAATATTGATTAGGGAATTTCCTTAAATTTATTTTATTTTTATTTTAACAAAAAGATTTAATATAATTTTAAACATTTTCAAGAAACAACTGACGAAATATGCTAAAATTGCATTCAAATATTCTATTTTTTTCGTTAACAAAGAAGAACGAAAATGAATATATGGGATTATATGTTTATAGCTACCCTTTATCTTCTTTACCGTTATCCACTTATATTCGATTTATTATACATTTGATTTTATATAGAGTACTTATATATTTTAGAAAAATCTATATTTGAAGTCTATATCAAATATAGTTGGTACATAATAACAATAATTTTAATTTAAAATAATAAATTAAAGACTGTATAATATGAATTTAAAATTTAAAAAGGGAGAATGTAGGTAACTGTTCTGCTGTACAGTAGGTGTCCAGTGTACCTCGTTATTGTGTATCGCACTGTAATATTATATATGTACACAAAAACGATTCTAAGCGAAGAATGTCTGTCAGCCTGGAGTAAAAGTACATTGTATGATATATTATTTATATTACTATTATAGTAATTTATTTTACTATTAGAAATAAGGTATGTTGAATTATTTTTTGCCAAAAATACTGCATTTATTATTCAAATTATTTAATTATGATACCTAATAATAATAATAGTTTATTATATTAATGCTATCTAACTTTGAGTCAGTACTGATTTACCGTGGATTGGTGTGAATAAGTTATAACATATTATAGGAAATAGCACACAATCGACCTAAATTATTATACAATTTCTAAATATTATACTTATTTACTTCTTATTTATATAAGACCATATTTTAAAATTCTTGAGATTTATTGTATTACTTAAGAAGTGTCCTGTAAAGATACAAACTTCTATTTTTCAAATGAGAACACTCCTTTTCAACTGTAAAATATACAATTGATAAGAATCAAAATTCGTACGTGTAGTATTTGAGTTATTCAACTTTGTATTCTAAGGATAAAAGATCTATGATAACGGATTTATAAGATGTGGAAGCTATGATGAATTGAAAATTGTAGTCGAAATATTAATCAATCAATGTAAATACTTTGTAAATAATTTAAAAAAATAGGTTTTATTTATTATAGATCCAGTCTTATGACTATTTTATACTTATTTTATACTAAGTAAAACCATTTTTAAGGACTATTATCCTTAATACAAACATTTTCATAATTAACAAACTACTCATTCAAATTATAAAATAGGTACATCGAAGTTTTCAAAACAATTACAAAAAATTATAATTTGAATAAATTAATTACTAAAGGAAAAATAGGGGTGAGTGTGATTAATGAATTTTGTATATCTAATTTCATACAAATGTATATTTTAAATTTACCTAAAAAGAATTGTGGTGCCGGTTTTTCAAATTGTCCGTAATTCTATACAATTTGAAAATTATATTTTATATTTTAGTTGTCACTTTAATCATAATACTTTTCCATTAATCTAATGACTGATATTTATTTTAGTATTTTACTATACTTAGGTGGGGTCGATGCAGTGCATTGCCAATATCGAATAAAACTACTTTACAGGAAAAATTCTCAGGCCTTGTAGAAATGTCAGATTTTGATAACTATTTTTTTTATCTGAAATAAGAAGACTTCCTACTAGGCCACGTTGAACTTCGATATTTTTTATTTTATTTCAAATAATGGTATAAAATAATTTGTTGAAAAAAAATTTTTAATTGTCTTATTTTTAAAGTCATAATAAAGTTTGAGAAACGGAGTTAAGTGAAGCATGTAGATTATTACCTTCTATTAGTTATATTTATTAGGAACCTTGTATTTCCTTTTAAAGTCTTAGAAATGAAATTTGAAGGATTTTGTATATTTTAAATACAAAGTTATTTCCGATATCGAAGTTTTCTCAATTTTGTTATTAACTAAACTTCAAATGCTAAACGAAAATTTGGCCCATATATTTTTTTAATATCCATGTGTAGTAGAATAAAAATAAGCTAAGGAGAGGGAGAGTACTAAGTTGAGAGCCATTTGTAGTATAATGAAAATAAAGTAAGGGAGGGAAAATTGGGGACAGTATGGATTTTATGATAGACCTGTGAATAGCAAGTTCTACACTACGAGATCGTGTGTAATAATGTGCTCTACATATGCGGGGTCACTGACTCGTTATAATAGGCGAAAGGGACACAACGTGCAAGACCGGTTGCGTCCTTCAGAGAAAGGATCGTTCAATGACCCGACCCACGACGTTGCATCTGGCGACGGGTCAGTGTAGTAGATATATATATTAACCTGAGAGAGACTATGGATACAAGTGTATGTTTAATATATGTGTGTTAATAGGTTTAACGTTGTGGAGGTTATAATGTAAAGGACTTGTTAAATGGTTTCTTTTCTTCTGGAGTGTGTGCATAAGATTCTTCTACTACTGTATTATACCTACCTACTGTTATTAGTACCTATTGTCTGTGCTATAATAATATATATTGTATCACTAACCTTGTGCGTAGATCGATGTAATTGTACTCTGCACGTAGATTATGTTTCTTCGAGGTAGTGTTTGACGGTCGATATCACGTAGACAATATATGTATTTTGATTTATATATTTCTATAGAACGCTATATACACTCTTTCATAGAGCCTATGTGACATTATGCAATTGGGATATGAATCTCTTGACTTTGTATATCGGGACTGTGACTATTATCGTATGGTCCTAGAAATCCCTACATCCGTAACAATCATACATAGTTGACGGCGAACCGGATGTAATTTAATTTAACTGAGCACTTAATATTATGCTTATATTATAGATAAATAAATATGTTTAAATCTAGTAATAGTAATAATATGATTAAATATAATAATAATTATCTATCATATAATCTACGATGGTAAATGTTGATCTTTAAGAATCCCTACATCCGTAGCAATCATATACTGCAGATGGCGAACCAGATGTAATTTAATTTAACTGAGCACTTAATAATATACTTATATTCTAGATAAATAAATATAACTTAGATCTAATAATAGTAATAATTATGACTATGATATTATAGATAGTCATTAATACGATGATAGTCACAGAACCTTATATTGCAAAAATAGCGAATGGGTAGGTGAATGAATAATTAACATGGTTGATTTGTACAATAATGTGAGATAATTAATTAGACGATCATACCGAATGTTGGAGTACCTCAATATACATATAAGTCTGATCGCATTTGCTTTGAACGGCAAAATATTGTCGTAGTGCATACTGGCGTGGACGTTGTGCATCGGGTCTTCTTGTGGAAAAAACATGTCCGTCGAGTTGCTTCTGTGGGGCCCTTATATACTGTGATTTCGGTGTGGTCCCTTCTTCTGATATTCATCGATTAATATGTGGTCTTAAAATATTGATATGTTTATGATCTAATTTTGTGCGTCGTGACAAAGTTACGGTCGATAATTTATTGTATTGTTTTGACCGAACGTTCGTATTCAAGAGTTGTCGAAGGGTTCTTGAAGTGTATGATTTATAATGTGGTCATGATTTTGTAAAATACGATGTTAAAAGGTGCCGCTTATAATTGATTGTGTTGTTTTTATTCTAAACGTCTGTTCGGAAAGGTATTGAATATTGTTAATGTGTTGCGTACGTAGACGAGTGCGTATTCCTGTATAATACGTATGTATATGTATATTGAACTACCCCACATTCCATACGGCCCGTCGTTACTAGTTATTCAGTATTTTTACTTAAGTCTAAATATTATATAATATTACACATGGTAAAAACGAATGAGGAACCTTGAATTAAACGTTCAAACATTTTCATCAAGCGAAAAAGTACTTATCGGTGTTTGTAGAATAAAATCAAACTTCCATAAAAATAGTTCAAAAATAGTACAAAACTATTTTTAAAATTAAACCATTTAAGAAAAATTCTAGTATTAACACTTGGGGACAATGCCAAGTATAATATCAATCTGTAGGTGGTATGATAGTTTCCATCGTTTCAACGAGGTTCTACCTAATGACTAATGTTTTTATTCACGTTTCATGAGCTCAAAGATTAAAACTAATAAATCTATTCTATTATTATATGTGCTTAATAATGGCTAGTATATATAACTTCCCCGGTTTCTATATGCAGGTCTTGTAAATTAACATATAAATACAATTACGATATAATAATACAAATTTACCGGATGCACGCCATTCATATAGGTGCCCGGTGAAGTTAATTTGTAGCTGTCTTGCAGAAATTAATTACACCTATTTAAACATTTCGTTTACATACGTGATACAGCACTATACGCATTTCATCACGTTTAAAACATTTTCAGTACGTGTTTATTGTGTATTAAGTGTTTATTTTACAGCCATTTCCCGAATGTTTACACTCTATTTAACCACTTAACAAGATTTAATTTAAACTAAAATGTAAGTTTTGTCATTGGAATACCTATACATAACTATACTCACTACTCACTAGATGCTTTGTTGTAAATACAGAATCGTACAGTAACAAAATATGAAATTATAAAAATATTTTATTGATGTTTAAGTTTGTGATTAACTTACTTGATATAAAAAACGGTGTTGTCGTTATTAAAAAAAAAAAAAAAACCACATTTAATATTTTTGTCGGTCGGTAGTTAAAAATAATAATTTTGTTATTCTACTATACAAATATATCTATTCAACTGTGTTGGTTAACACGAAACAATATTTATATTACATTTCATAGGAACGCAACACTTTTAATAGTGAAAAACTACTGAAAAGTGTGATTAACATGGACAATGGACATGAAGTATTAATTATAGGTGCTACAAAGTACTAACTATCTGGTTGAAACAAATTTAAATATGTTATTTTCGATTGTAAAATGTTAGATTTTCTTATGAAAATATTTTAACTAAGTGGACGTCATGCACTTATGTCTGCATATATTGTCTTACAGATTTATAATAAAACAAACGTGTGTTGACGAATTGTTTGATTTAATATTATAGTGAATCGACTGATTATTAAAATTATAGATGACACAATTATTTTAGAAATCACGTAGTCTTAAATTTATAATATACCTAGTTATGAACTCAAGATCATTTTTAAGTTGTTATAACCTATATAGGTAGTTATAAGTTATAACTCACTTTAAAATATTAATAAAACCCTACGAGATTCCTCAGATAATATTCTTACCTCTAATACATTAAGTATATTGAACTTATTGGTGTTATTCCATAGTTCATCTACTCTAGCCTCTATTAAAAAAATTTATTTTATCGATATTTCATCAAAGTTAATCTGTTGTTATGATAGTAAATAAATATTATTACAATTTTTGGAAAATATTATAACAAAATATATATACTTGAAATTGATACTTTTAGGATGGATTTAAGAAATATTTTTCAATAATCATTTATCATTATGAATATACAAAATAAATGTATCAAATATTTAATTTTTTTTTCCATAGATACATACTATTAACTAAATAATGTTTGTACCAGGTCCTATTCTAGTTGCAAAAATTAAATTGCTCATTATATAGATGATTTCAGTATTATATGGTGCGTATATACTGACTTACATTTTCCCAACAAGTGTTTTTCATAAAATGGATATAAAAGTTTACCCTTTAGAATTTTAATGAGATCCTATTTATAAAGTCAAAATATAACTACGTAATAAGAGCGAAGGTGTTCAAACAAGTAATCGTTTATTACCAATTTATCACTTTCTGTGCATTGTTCTTAAAGCTAAAGGAAAGTTAAAACCACTGTGTAAATTGCGTATTTGAATTATTTACAACAGTTTGCATGGGTCATATTCTCATTTGTAGGTATTTGGTGGTAAAGCAATCCCTTTATTTGCAATGAACATTAAAATAATGAGAATAGAAAATCCGTTTTCCTTTAAGAAGTTCAATGACCTCGTTGATCTTACCTCAGTCAACTCTCACTTTGGGGATTTTAATCGTTTACATTTTCAATGGGCATTGTTAGTGTTTATAGAAGCTTTAAACATCATTCATACCATTCATACTCGTATTATAATATAATCAATAAGTGATATATAAAATAAAAATAAAATAATGAACCTTGTTAAAAGTATTTATGTTTTAAAGTTTACATATTTACATATTCCTATGTTATTTTAAGAATAGTAAGAATTTATAGTATACATATGAGAACGATATGGTCAAATTCAAAAAAGGTGGGCAGATAAGTGTCGCTCTCCTGTACAGTAGGTTCAAGTGGGTCACTGTAATATATGTTGATAAATTTGAGTTGAACGATAAAATATCATTGTAAACGAAAAACGATTCTGAATGAAGACAGTCAGTCAGCCTATGATATATTACTAAGTATATTTGATAATATTATTATGAATAAAGTAATTTATTTACTTATTTATGTTCAATACATTTTTAACTACAAAATCATTTTTAAATATTAAATTT
Source organism: Nasonovia ribisnigri (assembly GCA_027563435.1). NCBI lineage: Eukaryota > Metazoa > Arthropoda > Insecta > Hemiptera > Aphididae > Nasonovia > Nasonovia ribisnigri. Next base: position 45,311 of record JANEHU010002413.1, on the reverse strand, counting down.
GATAACTATTGTCAACATTTGAACTTTAAAGTTTAAACACTTGTAAAAAAAAATTTGGATATGTATTTTTAATATTTTTCAACTGCTATTGTAAAAATATATTAGAAATCTTATACATATTAAATTTTCAAGCTTTTTGACCCGACCAATAAAATTTTACTGACATTTATAGAAAAAAAAACTTTTGGAAACTGAATGTCCTTAAATCACTCAAAACAAGTCAAAATATCTTGAAAACTGTATAGTGTATAGAGAATGCTAATATAAACATCCAGTGAAAAGTATCTACGGTTATTAATTGTCTTACAGTTACATGAAATACCAAAATCGATTTTGTCGAGATAAATGATTTTGCGTAAAAATTTCCGTTTTTCCTTAATTTGTATTTTGTTTTTCCCGTCTCTTTTGAAAACGATTGGGAATTTTAAATTTTTCCGACTGCACTAACTTGATTCAATTTTCCATAGAACAAGATACTTTTGAAGAAAATAGAAGCAGTTTTAATTCTCCAAACGGCGATGAGTGATGATAGACACAAAAAAAAAACACACACACATCATTGTAAAATCAATACATTTATCGCTCCACTCGAAATCTAAAAGTGCAGAGTAACTATTTTTACAAACTAGCAAATATGATTCATGTTTATTATATTTAGTATTTCGATTTTGGGAACATAAGTGAAAATCTTTCGAACTGTTGCAGTCTTATATAACTTGCAGATTACAAAAATATATCATAATATTTTATTTTAATTGCAAGTATGAAATACAAGAAATATATTCTAATTATATAGCTATTTTTTTTTTTAAGCGTATTCAAACATCTGTAATGAAACTACAGGAATGGAAATAATGTACTATATCATGTATTTCCATTTGGGTTGCGGTGTTCTAATATCATTGTTAAATGCACTTAAATATAAATCATCGTATTTAAAAAAAAAATACTCCAAACAGTAAGTTCTAGTATATTGTATTTTACAAAGACATTATCAAATAATATAGGTTGTATATTTAATATGAATATAACTTGTATTAATTTTTATAGATTCGGAAATACCTCTGTATTTATTATTTAGTACAGCGGTTCTAATACTGTGCTCCATGGCCCCCTGGGGGTCCGCGGTGATTCTATCTAGAAATAAAATTTTTATGAAAAATTATTTATAATAAAAATAGTTATCAAATATGCGTATGTTTGAACGTAGGTTGCTACTTATGTGATATCAGATATACAATAAGTATTATAATATTGATTAAGATAACATAATATATTTTGTATAAAAAATGTGTTCGAAAGAAAATTGGTTCGCGATTTCTAAAAAGTTTTCCATTAGGTGTCCATGTTCACCAAAAGTTTAAGAACCGCTGATTTAGTTAATTTATTCTGTACTATATTTTTACTCTGAAGTCAGTGGGTGACTTAATATTAAAATGCAGTATTCTTGAATTGAGAAGAATCTCAACATGACAACTGTTATTTCTATAGTATGTGTACACTACAATAATAATATTATATCATATAATATAACATATTAACATAATACAATCAGAACTCAAGATAATAAAACCTCAAAAAAAAAAAAAAATTAAATAAAATTACATTTGTTAATATTAGGCTAAAATCTATTTAAAATTATAAAAACGAGGAACTTGGGGGTGATTAAATTAAGTACTCTCGTAATTTCACCACCTACTCATTATTCCCAGACTCTAAAATTGTACATACCTATATTAAACTTTGATAGCAATCTATTTATTCAAATTTTTTTATTTAAAACTGTGATTATTATATTATCAAGATATTGTATTATATATAAGTATTAACATAATTGCTCGATATCTAATAATGTTTTCATTTAATTATAATTCTTTTTTTGTCTATTCGTATGCCATTTCTTATAACGATCAATGGATATAATATATATGTACTCGACTTAGTAATTTTAACGACATTATAATAACCATAAATTGTATATACTCAAAAAAATCTAAACAGAAAGCAAGCATTTTCATACTGTATTCAAATAATAAGAACTATATTTCGATACTTATTGGAAAATAATACAATACCATGAACAGAAGTTTTAATAAATAACCATAAAATTAATAACCTACAATAATTTTGTATTTAGATAAAAAATCATATTCATAGGTATTCATATGATATAGTACCTATACTAGCTATGTATAATAAATGTTTTCATTATTTTATTTTTTTGTGTTAAGGCTTCGACGACTGACGTCATTAGACTGTCACTGTGGAGGAGAGTACCGGTTCGTTCGAACCCATGTTCATGTGGCAAGGATTTTTCACTAAAACCCAGGTGTTCACCTATCCGGGAACAAGTGACAACGGCCGTTGCTGGCACTCGGAACACGTTTGTGACTAAAGCCAAACAACCATCCCACACCAGCCCAAATTATTTTATTTTGTAAATAACTTGAAATAAGAATATATGTTATTATTAAGAATTATAGTGAATTTTTGGCTATTTTTTTATTACTTCCTACAAAAAAATCAACAATTTCGAATAAATGACTTATTATTTAATCTACCTGTCTATATTATATTGAAGATACATACATAGATTCCTATATACATACATACATACATACATATTATTTTTATATGTACACATAATGAACCAATTAAAAAGTTTAGTACAAAAAGCCAGCGGCGAAAGAAAAGTTTAAGCAACTTATTTAATTGGTGTAAAATACAATGATTAAACAAGTTTTTATGGCATTGTTCGTATTTTTAAAACAGCGTTTAATGGATATTTTTAAATTCAAATTTTAAAATTTAAAAACATCTCTCGTTATTCCATTGGGTATAAGATTTCAGATTTAAATTTTTCTAACATAATGTTAAATGTTAATAGACCAACATTAAAATCTATTATTATTTTTGTTTTTGTAGTTTCATACACATTTTTGGTTCTAAAAAATCCAGAAATGTATAAGAATATTTTTAAATAAGTTACCCATCAAAAATGTTATAATATGTAATGTATGAAATTTGGAAAAAAGCAGTACCTGCTCTGGTATGTACTTTTATTATTAAATAATGAATGCATGCCAAGTATGAAGTTTGAACCTTTATAAAGTTTCCAATTTTTTTATTCTTCAAACATATAATATAAACTATTACACAAGCTACATATCTATTATACAAACATATTATTTTAATACACATATGTAAAAGGTAATATGATGGCTAAATATACCTATGTTATTTTTTATTATGAAGTATGAAATAATATAATGTAATAAGAACACATTGGAACTATTATAATGTTTCAGACTGATATATTATAAGTGAGTCTAATAGGTTGCCAATTCAATGGATTCATTTTGTATAAAGCATGATATTATTTTAAAAGATTTATTTAGTTGTTAGTGTAAAATGAAACAGGGATTCTTACAGAAACTCGCACCAATATGCCCTGCAGTAACTCAAATTTACACTAAAGACATACATGCATAGTACATTAGGTATTCATGTACTTCTTCATTTATTAGTTTTTACATCTTTTCTTCATAAATTGCACACTATGATAAAAGGTAGTTGCGAATAATTTGGAAAATTTTAGTTTTTATCGTAGTCTTCTAAAATTTGGTCGAACAAAAAGATTAACAATAATTACACTTAATTGTATCGATAATTTATTAATAATTAGTAATTTCCAATTAAAGTAATTATTTTAAACTTAAAATCAAAGTAAAATCGTCAATAAGTATTTCAAATTTGTATTTTTATTATTTTTTATCGTTTATACGATTTTTTTTTTGCTTTTTTAAAATAAAACAATTTATATTTTATATTTTCAATTTCTTGTTTCTATAAGGAATAGTTTTCTGAGAATCGTAACTACCTACAAGTTGATTAATCAACCATGCTACCACATTTTTTATCTTTTAACAATGCATTTATTACAATTTTGAATCTTGTTATTTTATATAATATACTCAATGAGCATATTTTCAAAAAGGTACTTAGATTTTTTTTGCAATTAAAGGAGTGTACTCTTATGTTGATAAAATTTTTTTTTTCAACTGTACATTTTTAAGCAGGTGATTTTTTAAAATGGAAATGTGAGTTTTCAAAAAGGGGGTTATCTCATTGATAAAAAAAAATGTATGTATCGCCAAAGTATACGATATAAAAATCAACTATCTATTAGATACTTTAAAATACAAAAACCAGAAATATTTGAATATATTTATTATTAGATGATTAGAGGATAAGTGGGGGCGAAGTATACTTTGTATATCGTACTGTGTATAAAAATTTAAATATATAATTTCGATCGAGTAGTTAATTAGCTATACATTTTTATAAGTTTAATTATGGATGTGAATTAGCAGAGGGGAACCTCGAACAATTTTGGCGCTTCACTCCTATCAACTTAAATAGTTTTTACTAATTAACTACTAGATCAAAATTTGATTTTTATATTATGAAATTCTCAGAAAAATATTCAACTTTGGAAAATACAATGTTGTTAAAAATGTATAACAATTTTATTTTAAGAACATTTGTTTTTTGATGACTTCAAGTTATGTAAAAATATATTTTCAAATAGGTAAGTTAATTCTTTTTAGTATTAATGAGTAGATTTTGTTTAAATAATCATACCGTATATAGTATGATGTCAATTAAAGTGTGTAATAGTTAATAAATTAAAGGCATAGCGGTTAAAAATGTATAAAGGAAAATCATATACATTACATTATATTAGAAATATATAAACATATCGTAAATTTAAATTATTTAAACAAACGTAATTTATTGGTTCTACTTTTCGCTAGTGAAATGCAAATTTTCGAGTATGATAATATACCTATAGAATGTGCTCTAGATTTCCATTTATATGGGGATGGATCGTGGAAAGGGTGATAAATTATATACACTATTTGAGTTTGAGTTTGAGAAATCACGAGTGGAGTGAAATAAAAAATAAAAGCGCCGTTGGGGGAACCTTCGGCGCTAAAAATGAAATTGCGACAATATCCCGGTCATGAGCTTTACACCACGGTGGGGAAGTTTCGAATTCGATTATCATATATAATATAACACTCATGTAAAACATAGTCTGCAGAGGTAAGAACGTACCAACATGGTGTATATATTATTATAGTCGTGTTGGAGGTGGCAACAGAGGACTGCGGCCGAAACAACAACGAAAAAAATCGCCGCCTTGGTGATATCGCTCGAAATCCGTTTCATATCTTATTATACCCTCCACCGCTGTCCCATGACCCACGTGGCTATTATTATTATCATTATTATTATTATTATTATATACGAGCACGTCCAAGTAAAAAGACCCGAGTTTGGGGATTGATGTCAGGTTCGTGCTCGAACTCTGAAACGACAAAAACTGTATATCGTGCGGTAGCGGTTCCCGGTGGCGGTATGGGGGGGGGGTGTGGTGGCGTTTACGCCAGTCGTCGTCTATCGGCTCATAATCGCTTGCCACGTGTGTGCTTTACGCGTCGGCGTATACAAAAGCTTTGCCACCGTGGTACCTAAATCCCTTACGATATTTCACACAGACACACACCCGCTGCAACATATGAACACATGTGGGCCCTGGTAGGTACCTATAGTGTACACACGATGCCTTTGCCTTTGCCTTCTACCTATTGTAGGTAGGTTCTTATAGTGGTGTTATTGTTTTTTTAATTTTACGATCGCGTCTTACGAACCACGAATATGCAGGAGAGTGAAGTGCAATCGCTCGAAGCGAGCCCGACTCTCGGGAGTGTAGACGAATAAACGTGTTAATGATACAGTCCGAAGAGGAATACTACTGAAAGTCCACAATAACAAACATTTTGCTGCAAATGCATTATTATACATATTATAGATTTAATAGACCTTTTATCGGCAAACAGTTGGATTTGACGAGAGAGCAGTGCTGTGCTAACTTTTATTGGCACCCCTAATAAACATTCATATTTAAACATTTGTCACCCTGAGGCACTTGCCCCATTCGACCCCACCCCCACCTCTTGGCACGAGCTCTGGAGAGATGTAAAACTACACAGTCGATACTTAAGGGGATTCGATACCGTGATTTCCTATCTTTGTCTAACACACGCGCAACATATAAATTCAGACGTGTTTTTTGGCAAATGTACCGATTGATATAGTGAAGCGATAAGAATTCTGAAAACAGATTTGAATTTGTCTGAAAGTCTACTTGAGATCGGTCAGTCCACATATTTTATATTACACCCCAAAATCCTAAAATTAATGTATAACTAAAGAGTAATTAAAAAAATTTCATATTTCATTTTTTGGAGAAGTTTAAATCAAAAAATCAAAAATGTTGACTGGCCGATCTCAAGTAGACTTGACGACAAATTCATATCTGTTTTCAGAATTCTTATCGCTTCACTATATCAATCGGTACGTTTGCCAAAAAACACGTCTGAATTCATATGTTGCGCGTTTGTTAGACAAAGACAGGAAACCACGATATCGAATCCCCTTAATATATTACTCGAATAAAAACGTTTATGATGTTTAATGTAAATAAATTATACCTACCAACCTAGGTATTTAATATTGGCTATAGTATTATTACTTTTAATTTATTATTCTAACTCTATTTTTCAAAGCTTAATTAGTAAAAATTATTATAAAGTAATCGAAAAATCTAAATAATGAATAACTGTAATGATGAAAATATAACAGTAGAGAATGTATTAATTTTGTATAAACAGCGATAGTTTAATTGAGTTTATGATGTAGTTATGGTAATCGAGGCGTTCGTTATTAGAAGTAAAATATTTGTGTATGGTACCTATTTTTTAGTATTTTATACATAACAACAAAGTATTCTCAAACGGTATCGCAGGGTCAAATTATTTATACACTAATTAGTATTTATCTATGACATGTTAGGTTTGTACTTGTGATTAAAAGTTTTGGAAAACGAGAAGGATACATGGTACCTAATATATACAATTAACCGTATGTCATTATACTTTTTAGTATCTAATGGATATACATAGGTATAAGTTTTGTTTATTTACTTTTTTCCATTTGTCATTATACAACTTTGTTAATTGGATTAAGTCCCTACGCGTACGGTCAAGTATAATAATTGGTGTCTGTCAAACACATTTTTTTTTAATAAAATAGTTTTTCCTTTTCTTGTGATTAATGCAGTAAACTCGCACTAAACATAAATGTAATAATATATATGCAGTAGGTACCTAGATTGTTATTACAGGGTAATTATGTTGTTAGTTTATTTTACTTTGTAAAGAATCATTAAAACATCATCAGAAATATTTTGTACATTTTAGAAACAATTTTAAATGATAGTCGATTTCTGATTCGTGTCTTTAACTATTTGATTGGTTTGCAGCAGCAACCTTTTTAAATTAAATTAATTTAAACATTTTTATCAATGTACATCATAATTTGTTTCTTATACTCCATCATTGGTCTTACTTTTCCGATATCAATTGTAGAAACATTTGTTATACTTTATGCTATTTTGGCTCAGCAAATGCCTTATAATTCTGTCACTTCTGACTTTGATACTATGCCAAAGTTTTTGTTTTTCCTTTATTTTTATCAGTTCTTTTTCATTTTTTACTATACTTGTCAATCGAATTTTTAAGCATTTTTTGATAGCAACAAATTTTAAAAGCCTCTAGTATTATTTCCTCGTCATATATAAGCCATTGTTATACACGATATATTTATATGAGCAGTCTATAATTAGTTCATTTAACTGATTTAAAATTCTTGAGTAGTTTAGTCAATGAATACTTAATACAAATTTATCAAAACGTTATTTTTCATGACTGAGACTGACCGGACGTCTCGGAACTGAACCATATCGTGACTGATATGTGTGAATAGACCTTTAGAGTAGCTGTTCAGAATCACTAAATTGTTTAAATTTTCACGTCCCTTCAATGTCAAAATAGGTCTACTAATAATTTGTAAATAAGTATAATAATTACCTACTCAAATCTAATTATGCTCTGAATATTCCTGTAAATAGAACTATGAGATAATCTAATGATACCCAAATTGATTTATTTAATTTTAACTCCATTGAGTCTCTTTGTAATTGTCTTATTATATTTTATGCATGAATTATATTTTAATTAGGTAGGTGCATGCATTTATTCATTCATCTTTATTCTGCCATTTCTATATTCTGTTATTTATTATCTTTTTTTTTCCTGTTTAAATGCACCTTGTAATTATACTTATATCTTAAACTGTTATTAGCCCGTTCAAATAAATAAGTAAGTGATCAATAGATCATCTTGAAAATTCAAATTTGCTTGTATTATTTTGATAACTATGTATGGTTTACTTCGATCAACTTCTGTTGTTACATTCTAAGTAATTGAAGTAGGTATATTATACTTTTTCTATATTTCATGCGTTGCTTATTTGTATAACAAGACGAAAATTGTAGGTTATTCTTATCGAATTTAGTATCTATTACTAGTTAAGTAGTAATAGCTTATAGTTCCCACGGTTAAAAAAACAGACAGTCGTATTTTTATTAAATAAAATACATTTGTGAACTACTATGTGTAAAAATAAAATATTGAAAGTAATCTATTTCAATAATTTAGGTAAAATATTAATTTTTTTTAGACCAACATTAATGTTTGGACTGCAGTGTGGTGCAAATGTGACTTTAAAACTTTGAATAATGGGATGAAAACCAAATGTATAACTGCATGCCACCACCTCGTTACTCGGTACATGTACCTACCTTATATTATGCCACACGCGACTCTTACCGCGGGAGTTAAAACGCCCCAAATTCTAATTTGAATTATTCATCACCTTGTAGCGGTAGTGTGGATATATAATATATTTAGGCGCGACGAAAAGGTGAGCTTAGCGCGTATATTAACACCGGATGACCTGACGCGCGGAGCTCCTATATATAGCCTATATACAGGATAGGGCTCCCCCCTCACGGGTACGGAGAAACCTCACGTCTGTGTGATGGCGTATTTCTGCGCGACAGGTGTATGTGTGTGTGTGTTTTAGATTTTCACCGAAGACCGTGGGAGCCAAAAATGCCCGAGACCCGTCGCAGTCGACCTTTAAGCACAGTTTTATGGTAATGTTGAGCGAAGTGCCCGTAAATCAAAACACCCACGCGAATACACAGGCATTCCTGCGTTTTATTTTTTACTTATAAATTCAGCAAGTCGCCCTGAGTAACAGTATAATTTATAATAATAATGAATGTATATGAATATTGAATAATAACTTTAAACATCGATATTAAAGCCGATCGGCTTAGCTCATCAGTGGTTATAATCAGCTGCTGTTTTAATTTGCATTACTTGAATAATATGTAATCATCATTCCATGACGGGTTTCACTAACTAATTTTTGAAACACAAACGTTTTATATCACTATAAGTCATAAGATATAAATACACGATCACTACAAATCATAACTACTTCTAACACAGAACGGCTGTTTTCGATAAATATTGTCTTACTATTATTCTATTGTATTTTATTCAATATAAAACAGTACACGTCTTATGAATACAATCGTGATTTCGCAGTGAAAAATATGCACGTGAAAGTGTCAACTTCGATGGTGTTTATGTATTAGACTAGGTATTTAAAATCAAGTGAAAAAAAATATAAAAGGTGATTTATTTATAGTATACTATCGTTTTTTTATGAAGATAACTCATCAATATCTATTCTTAAAAAAATAAGACAAAAATACAAATTCTTGTATTTTCTAAGATATTTTCTCATTTGGGTAAGTAAAAGAATGCCACTGTAGCTAGGTTTATATTTGTATATTATGTTAAAATTAAGTTTAAAAATAGTAAACTCACATACTATGATAATAGAACTCTTATTCCTACGTTGTACTTGTTTTTACCTGCAACAAATAAAAAATAATTATCATATATAAATTTGTCATAAAAATCAACATTGAATGATGAAAAAAATTGAATGCAAATTTACATTATATTTAACTTGAATAAATAAATTTCAAGTAAATTCACAAGCTATAGGTAATAATTAAATAGTAATTATAATTATTTATCAACGATTTTCGTAGTAATTTTTTAATATATATTTTAGATCATTTTACCTATTTATACAATGTTTTGAACTCTATTATATTTAGGTATTTTCATTTATTTATTTAATTTTAATTTAGTAGAATATATTAAAATTAACAAAGTCGAAACATTTTTTTGTTATAAATATCCTTTTTAAAGCGGTGTGCTATTATATTGTCCATAAATAAATTTGATCAACAGTTACAATTTAAAACTTCAAAAAGTATGTTGGTAATTACTTATTTTATGTCAATCAGAGTATGAAATTATGTTAAACATATATTTGTCAAAATAATGTAAATAACATAAGCAAATGTATTATAATTAGCTACTCAAAAGTATTATTGTTAAACTTTCTATATAATACTTGTTTATGTAGTAATGTTTATAAACAAATCCAGCACAAAAAAACTTACTTTAAACAACTAATAAATCTCAAAAATAGAATGAAGATAGTTTGAAAAAAAGAAAAAAAGATAAACGAAACCATTAAACAATTTTGGCCGTTTGTACTGAAAAGGGTTTTAGATGAAAAGAAAGTAGAATAAAAGAAACGGCTTTATTCCAAGACATTATTTCCCTTGGCGTTTTCAAGTGCATTGGTGTGCATAATAATGGATGTTTGAAGTAGGTACATGTATTGTAATATGAAAATGTCGCTGACTTTAACAGACAATGCATGTATACTTTTGTTTAGAAAACAATATTATGTAAAATACAATCAGCCTGAAACCGGTATTCAAGTCTTCAACCAAATAGTATATTATAATAGATATTAGACTTTGCCACATCCTAGATAAATCATCTATACTCAACCTAAAATCAAAAGTATTCATTTATAACTTACACCTTAAACCCATCTAAACCAATTGATTAAGCTTCGGGGTGCATCCAAAAAATCTAGTTCTATGCATAAATCAGTTAAAAAGTTGAAGTTAAGTTTTTTTAACTTTTATTTAACTTAACTTTTTAAAATTTAATTTTCATTAGCTAAATTTTTAACTTAAATAATTTTTATTGATATAAACTTAATAAATAACAAGCTACTTTTAGTCAAATCCAAGTTACGATGGTTTATAAATAATTAAATAATAAATAAAATATAATTATTATTGTTGACACATGTTACCATATGACTGTGCTATGCTTATTGTTTATATATAAAGAAAAAAAATTTAAAAAAGTAAATAAGTTTTTTTGTATGTTTTCATATGACTTTTAACTTAACTAAGAAAAAAAAATAAGATAATTATTAACTATAAACTTTTTAAAATATTTTTTATCCACTTAAAAATTATCGTAAAATTGTCCAGGCTTGAAAATATCAGATACTAAAAACATCCAAATTATTCATTCAAATACTCCGTCACATCACCAACGTAGCAAGGGCGGTACTGGTTTGCGCACAAATACCAAAAAGACAACTTTTTTGGGCACAAAACTACCACTAGTTTGGGAACAGTTGAGCCGTAAACATGCACATGGTATACCTTTTGGCCTGACCTTTTAATACCCTCTTAATAAGTAAATTATTAAATTAATAAATTATGTTAAAAATGCATATAATATAATGTTTGTGTAAAATGTGTTAATTTTAATTTTAATATAGTGATATAGACCTATAGTCGATATGATTGGGAAACGTAATTGATTATTTTCCGTAATAACAGTTTCCCATTATTTGTAAGTATTTCATTCGGTCTATTTCGCCAGATCTATATTAAAATTAAAATTAACACATTTTACACAAACATTATATTATATGCATTTTTGCACCTTTGGCGCTTATGCCATATAGCCTTATTTTCGTGTGCGCAAACCAGTTGTACATTTAGGATAACCGTGTGCTCAAATGAGTTCCGATTTTTCAGGTAAAAATTATAAAATGTGCGCAAACAAGTTACAGCCCGTAGCAAACGTTGTCTGTCTCAAACCATTTTTCTTATACTGACCTTCGTGCGTATACCCACAAAACAAGAAGTGGCAAAGTAATTAATAATCAAAAATTAAGCTTGTATAGGGTTGATTAAATAATTACTTTGTATTGTTGGAATGCGAACAAATATGTTACCTACGTATTGTATAATATGTAACCGAATATAATATTTATTATGATAAAACATACAATTATAAATATTATATTCGTTTACATAATATTTAATAAATTATTAATAATTTTAGTGGTATTTAATTTCATCATTTGATATATTTTATTTTATAGATGGCAAAAATAGAATTAAATAGATTATATATCAATTCTTTTTTATTTAAAAAAAATAAAATATTTTTACTGAAATCCAATAATAAATAACCAAGTTTCACCAGACGTATTATTTGTTTCAAATTGACACAGTACGAGAAGAATTTCGATTTTTACGTGTTTTTGTTACTAAGTGGTTTACTATTACATACAAACTATACTATAAATTGGATCACGTACCTCAATATTTTTTTATAATACATTTTATATTTATTATATACGTATTGTGTTAACTAATAAATAAATTAAGAACAAACTAATTCAAATTACTAATTTTATACAAAATCGTAAAATTGTTTTAGAAAATACTATTATTTGCCTAATTTATGTAACTGATTGAGTTAATCAAAATGTTATTAATTTAGAAGTAGATTATACAAGGTTTAAAAAAATGTCATAATACTTTTAAATTTAACAACGTTATATCATTAAATCACGTTTATAGTTGAATTTGTTATAGTAACTGCCATATTAAAAAGTAGAAATTGTACCTATCAGTCATATATCAATTACAATCTAGCTACCATTTACAATAAGAAGTGATATAAATTACTTCCCCACCCATATAACGCACAACAACTGATAATATTCCTCAACATATCAAAATCAATTTAATTATAATAGGTAGCTATAAAAACTATATTGACAATTATAAGCTATATTGATTGCTGGGTAAAGGTTTATATTTGTAACTGAATTAAAATTTGAGTTTTATCATTTTACTTCAATAGGTACATTTGTTTAAATAAATATGTAACGATTTCCTATATAATAATTATAACATTTGAATTACAATAAAGTTGAATGTCTAAAATAAAAAAAATAACCTTAACCATAATATTTAAATTCAAAAGATTGAATAGTGTTAACTGAATAAAGCTTTATTAAATGGCTTGTAGTGTTAGGATTTTTTTTTTATTTTGACGCAGTATTTCACAATAGTACGAATGAATATTTTTGTTTGCATCTCTACAACGTTAACGATTCCATATTGAATGTAACATAATATTTTTCGAACATCGTTGACATAAGGAAACATCAACTGACAATGAAAATAAGATTACATTTTCTGACAACACATCCTAAGTTACATGATACGTGAGTTCAATCATACGGATATTGTCGAAAAACCAATGCGATTATTTACGTCTAAGAAAAATCGTGCTTTTTTACTAGGTATATTGAGTGTAATATTAGTGTTTTCTATAACTTTTAAGTTTGGTCAAAAGGTCACGATGTATGAAATACCAAATATACAAGAGAGATTTTATCACTTAATAAAATTTACTTACCAACATTAACGATAATTATATAAAATACATAGGAATATTAACTATCCACAATAATATTATCTGAAGGTCTTGAAATTACACTCACTTAATCTAAGACTTGGATCAGATTAAAAACATTGAAAGATCTATATACCTATTACGGAAGTTCTGAACAAAAACGCAAACCAAGTCCAAAGTATTCAACGTAGATAATCAGTGTAGATGTTCCAAAAAAAGCATTTTTAATTATTATGGGAATTTAAAAAATTATACCTTAAAAAAATGTATTGATTATGACGTCTACATGGCTTATTTTTTGTTGAAATACAAATATAATGTAATATAATATGTGCATTAGAATCCAACTAAAATATGTATATCATAATCAAATCATTACTATCTATTATTATTCTGATCATAGTGCATTACATAAAACCAAAAGAGCTACATAATATTACATATATTATAGATTGATGTTTATATATTTTTAATATTTTAATAATAACTAAAAATCAACACATTATTGCAAATTTATCGAAAACTTTATTTTAATCCATGATAGGTATATTATGCGACGAATCTAAATTCCAACGGCAGAGCAATAATATTGTTAAAAAAAAAAGAAAAATATTTTTTATAAAATTATGTAGGTATTTAGTATTTTACCTAAGTCAAGAATAATAATGAAATCTTCAATAAATCAAAAAAAAAAAAAAAATTAATCAACAGTAAAACTGAGAATTTGGAGCATATTGTAAAATATTAGAACAAATCGAAAATTCAGAATAAACATTAAGCACCTCGATAAAATGAACACCAGAAACAACAAATGTACAAAAATAAAATGAAAGTATAAGGAAAGTTTTCGTATTTCCGGGAGGCTTTTAGGCCGCTATTATGGAGATTGAAATAAAACTATTACACAGAATATATAAGGACAATACAAGACGAAGATATAAAATATTTTCTAACGAATATAACAAACTTCAGTTCAGTGAAACACAGAAATACAGTAAAAAGAACTATTTTAACTACATTAAAATTCCAGTTTTTACATTTATCAGTTTTTTAGAATTATTCATATTGATATATTTTAAAATTTAAATTACCAAGTAAGGTCTTTTGGATTCTTTCTTTATTATTTGACAATCATTAGTAATTTTAACTAACAACATTATAAACAGTATATCATGTAACTGTTTAATAGTAAAAATACTTATGATTTGATCATTAACATATTTGTAAATATATTATTATTGTTTGTGCAGTAAAATACACATTATGTATTTATTTTGTTTTATTCAAAAAATAGTTCCAAGACCTACCTTAATGTGAAATTTACATGGGCCAACCACATACAAATAAAAACCAAATCTCTTATCACGAATTCCATCACCCTCTTAAATTAAATCCATATTCAACATCAAACTCTTTCTCTAAAAAAATAATCCATCCAATGATAACCTGTGGTATTTGACTTCGGGACGTATCTAAAATATTCATGTACAATATTCATAATAGTATGTTATATCTATATAATTAATCATTAATTTAACAAGTTGTAATATTTTACTGAATAATATCTATTTTATTAGTAATATTATGAAAGTATATTTCTTATTAACATTTTTTATTTTGATCGGTAGGTATAACAAATTTTCTTTTTAAATATAAAAATGTGAATTCTGAAAATTATTTTTAAAGTTAAGTAAAATGAGTCGGAATATTTTAAAGGAGGTTATCAGTGTTAGTTTTATCTCTGGAAGTGCGAAGTATTACTTTTTTATGAATCCAGGTCTAGCTGGTTATCAGCAGTCGTCACGAAAGTTAATTTACCTATCTGCCGTTTTTCTCTGTGTTTTCATATTATTCCTTTACAATAATATGTTCCCTAGAATAAGGACTGGATTCTCCTGGACACAACATATTTTTTCTACCTCCAACACAAGAATACAAGAAGATCAACAACCGACCAAGGTTAGTCAAAAAGTCCTCCTATTTTTGCACACGGTATAAAATATTTAGACAATCATCGTAACTCGCTATTAAAAACAAAATTATCGATGAATTTTCTATCACCCAATCCAAAAACGCACTATAATGAAATCTGTCTTTAATCAACGAATATTATAAATCTATTATCAAAAGTTTCAACAGATATCATACATAGTAGGTGAATAGTAAATACCATCGGACAAACCACTTATTATCTTCAACAAAAATTAGACATTTTCCAAACTCAATCACAAAGGTGTCCATATATATTAAAGCCCTAACAGATTTGCAATTAAATATTTTTATCTCTGCTACACGGATGCAAAATCATTCTAAATTTCCTTCACATATCGATGCATCTCTACTATCTAAGATCTAAATCATCTAAAGAAATATATTCCTTATACTAGGAAAAACACAAAAGGCATTCTTTAATGTACAAATATTGCCAAAGTTTTTCGCAAAAAAATATACCATCTCTCACCAAGGGGTGTAAAATGCACCCGTGACCATAATACATTTTATTTTAGTCAATACAAGGATAACTGGATAAACATACTCCTCCGAAATGTGTCGACTGTGAAAAAAGTCATCCACTACAGAGGGTGTACGGAACATCAATTCAATTACCAAAACACTATGCTTCAAACAGGCCGATTTACAGTAAATAACGTGCCCCAATATACAGCCCCATAAAATGCATATATCAACGTGATAGTACAACTTTCACAACAATTGCCAAATCAAATAATATCGCAGATAACGGTTTTCTAAAAAAAAAACACTTCCACATCTAATAAAAACTTTTTTAGCCCAATTATTAAATGTATGTCTGTCATTATAAATAGGTATTCTTAAATCAACAACCACAAAACTGTTTCATTAAATTGGAACGCCAATAAAGATACAAAAATCACAGAAACACTCCTTTAACTTTTCTTAGCCATCACAATATCGAAATTGATTGTATAACAGAAACACATATATCAAATACTAATCAAATTTAATTCTCCGGGTATAATAATAATATGTATAGCACGAATCGCATTACACTGGTATGAGCCATGTGTGGCTAGCAATACTATAGTTCACAAAAAAAATTGTACAACCCTATCCGAGCATTATAGTGCTTATAGATGCCACATCAGTGTTGATATACATTAATAATCGATCTATTTTAGTCGCCTATACTTTTCAACCATCAAGTCAGACAGTTCATATCATCGATTAAGACGAAGTTATCATTCTAAATTATAATGTTCTAATCGGTGGTGATTTATACTCAAAATACACTAATTGGGAATGCAATGTCATAAACCAAACGATATAATAAACTACAAAAATACATATCTGACATAGGGCCTACAGTGTCGACATCAAGTAAACCTTCATATTTCCAATCTGACACTAATAGACTAGGTACATGCTATTTTAGACACTTTATTTATCAAATTGATTCCATATAATACTGTACATGAAACTCTTTCCTAATTAGACTCGGACAATATCTCAGTTATAAGTAATAAGTATATTATGTTAAAAAAATGACCAAAAAAAAGCAATATTATTTTCATGTACTAGTTCGTTTTCGTTATTTTTGGCATAATTGTAAAAAAGCAATTATTAATATTAATATACAAGACCCGGGACAAATAAACTAATACACAAAGACCTCGAAATTCTAAAACTCTAGGATCACATTAAAAGTATTTCTGAAAATGTTTTCAGCTCCAATCACAAGTTAACAGATTCAATTCATATAAAGACTTAATAATGACTATAATAAAATATAATGCATATAATGACTTAATTATATTGATTCTTAATATAATATAATACCACCATCAACCAAAACAAGGATATTCTTATGATATTATAAAAATTATGAATCTATCTTCGTATATTCAATATTATACTATATTGCAATACTCAAATGGCTACAATAGCCAAAACTCATTTAATACCTACTTAATGAATAGATACTTAATATTAACAAAGGTACCTACGCATGAATTATAAGAGGTAAACTCTGCTTAAATGAGGTAGATAATTTATTGTAAAGCATTTTTTACTTCTATTATCATGTTTAATTTCAATAAAAAAAAAAAATAAACTACATGCTAATATTATATTAAAACACTTACTAATAAAAATCAAATGATTAGGTACCTAACTTAAAAATCCATCAACTTAAAAAAAATTATTTAATTTTAAAAACACATTACAATTTAATACGTCATATAAAACCGATAAAGAACAGACACAATGTCAAAGTCAAAAAAGTTCCATTTACCAAATTAAATTATTTTCGATCAAGTTAGTCACTATAGAAGTATGAAGAAACATTACAGTTTTAAAATTTAATTAAAAAAGATGGTTACATTTTAGGGAATGACTGTAATTATTATACTATCGTATACTTATTGTTCCTCAATATTTTTTATAAACGTTATAGTTTGGATTTTTGGTAGTTTTAGTGTGTTTGTTTTAAATCTATCTGATGTATATACAAAAAACAATAAAAACAGAAGAATTTTATGCCAAAAATATTATTTTATCATGAAATAAGTTACTTCATTCGTGCCTATACAATTTTACAATTGTAAATTATTTAACTATTTATCATAATAATAAACGATGTATACTAGGTTGATCTTAAAGTAGATTTTTAGATTATAATAATATATTCTCTGCATTTATTAGTTTAATTTAGCGTATTATACGAGTACAATATGTGATGAATAATTCTATTTAATTCTGTTATAATATTACGTACCACAGTAAAAAAAATCATATTAGCAAATTCTGCCTTGTCATAAACGGATATATCGGTGAATTCCCAAATGTATACACATCTGAGGACTGCGAGCTTTTCATGCCTTTTTTTTCGTAATATTTAGTCAACTTTATTTTGTTGAATAAAATCCCAACACCACGGCCAACAAAGTGTTTTCCCTCAATGTCTTTTCCGGTCTACCGCGGACTAAAGAGAACAATAGTTATATTTTTCATTTTTCCCCAACAGACGTACCTACGCTTCTAGTGGCCATTTGGCGTTCTGAGAGTTGCGTGTGAAAGTTAGTTGTCTCCAGAGAAATGAAATGATCTATAAGGCAAGACCTGCCGGACGGGGTTGAGTGTGTGTGTGGGGGGGGGGAGGTCGGAGCGGGCGGTGGCTACGAAAACCTTTACTATGATCTTCTTTATTTGTCATCCCTACGTGTCCCTAACGATATTATCTCTAGAAAAATCTTTCGCGCGTACATGCACACTCACACACTTACGACATTCTATATGTACACGTTTCTCTTTTTTTTCTTTTTTTCCCATTTTTTTTTTTTTCGTCATAACTCGTTGATGCTGACTCGTAATTTGTTGTCGCACACAAACACACATACACTAACATTGTATCCTGTTATATAAACGTACAGTATCCACCCTACCCACCGATGTTTTCTGCGCGTAATTAATAACCGACAGTAACTCCTTTATGATCGCTGCGAGTAGATTTTATCAAAGCGAAATATTCTAAACTACACAAACTCGTTCAACTCCTTAACGAATGTAATTAACTTTTTTAAGAGATAGCAGCGACATTAATAGTAGTGGAGGTGGGTAATACGATACGTTTAAATCATAACTAAGGCCGCGGGGACTCTAGACATCCCATGGTGTATATAATTCATTAAAATTATAATTTGGACAAGTCTCGAAGCAAACGGCGTTGAAAAATATTGTTTTGAACTGTTTTATACGTTTTATGATATTATTGAAAGGAAGAAATTGTTTTTTTTTTTCTTAAGCAGTTCACTAGACGAAAACGTCATGAAAATAGTATTTTAATTCAGTTATATACAATTATAAAACGACTACTGGACAGCATAATCAAACGGTTTCCAAAGAGTAATAAATAAATTATAATTAAAAATGTTATTTATGTGATTATTATATTTCATATTTTTTAGGTCAGACTATGATTTCTGGTTTAAATTTTCCATACCTATTAAAAAATGATTTCTTGTTAAACAAGATAAGGATAATTTTATATGTAATAATAGTAAAAAGTAAAAAGTTTTGGAATAAAATATATACATTTTATGTTTGATATATTATGTAATGTTTTATAACACTCATAGCTTACATAAAGTGATTTTCAATAAATAATTAATTTCGATTAATATTGTTAAAACCAACTGTCTACTTTTCACTTATATAACTTACTACTATATAAATATGTAATCAGTATACCGATTAAATATGTCACTAAATAATATTTTATCACAGATACATTTAACTTATATACTATATTTGAATTGCAAGGAATACATCCAGGGTTACCTGGACCTAACCTAACCTAACTTTCATAATATAAATACAAATTTCTTTTGATATTTTTGTATTATATATTTATTAAATAAAACTTTTTGATACAGATGATAAATAATAAGTAATAACTTATTGGGTTCAAAACAAATGAAATGGAAACAACAAAAGTGACGATTAATATTAATGAATATATATTTTGAACTTTACCAACAAGTTTATTTTATCTTTTTTTCTGTGTTACTTAAGTACCTATTTAATCCTTTTTTTAATTTACATTTTCTCAGTCTGACATTAGTTTAAATACTTGTTATACATAATTCTTTAAACCGTGCTGATTGTATTAAACATTTGATACAAATGAAATCGTAATTAATTATTCTATATTTATATCATCCGTAAACACACATTTTGTAAGAGAAGGTGCAAATTGAATATATATTATGGATACCGTATTGAGAGCATAGCATATTAATAATTTAATATCAGGTCTATGACTAAATAAATATTTAAACGAGGTCGTTAGAAAAAAAAATTAATAACAATTGAAAATGTATTATTATTTATTAAAATATTTACATATCGTAACTCAAAAGTTTATGAAGTTATTCATACTTAATATTTCAATTTTATTAAAACTATTTTACAATTATACCATATAATTGTAATTATAACATATTTATAACATATTATGTTCCATAAAAATATAGAAAAAACAAATTGTTGAATACAGTATGTTGACGAAAAATATTTACAAAGTGTGTTATTGCGCATACAACCTACTTTTTTCAAATGCCAAAGCCAGTTTTTGTTTCAGATTTGGATGGATTTTTGTTTTAAATAAAAATGAATAAAAAAAATGTTTTCTAATTATTAAAAACAGACATAGGTAGTAAGAGTAAATTGAAATGTAAGAATAGTCAAGCTTATAATTAGGCTCTAACACTGCTTTGTTTTTGTAATTTACACTAATATTTTACTAGCAAGATAAGGTAAAAACTAATTTAAGGTATTGACAATTATAAAATCTATTGCACTAAAAAAACGTTTATTTAAGTTTACTTATTTAATAAACATTAGTATTTATTTATGTGTTTTTATATGTACAAACAATGTAGCCGTTTAACAGTAAAATTCAATGACGGAAAATATAAATTTCAATATGATTTTAAAGATCGATTAGGTACTAGAAAGAAGAATTATGTTTGCATTTTCTTATAAATGCATATAACACGGAAATCGTTAAAAACAACATACTATAATAGAATATTATTATATTGCAGAATGTTATCATTATTTGCATCTAGAAAATATTAGAGTTCACTGCCGACCGAATTATGCATTAGCGCGCGCGTAGCCGTAACCAAAAACCAAAATAATAATTAGGAAAAATATTCTATAAATAATTCGAAAAATGAATCCAACTATACCATTCAATTCTACACGGGCTATCGAATCTATTAATAAATAAATAAATAACATGCGATAAAAGCCGACCCCGTGACAATATATTAAAAATGGATAGTCTTGGTGTCAACAACGTATTGACAGCGGCCACCGGCGAATGTACGTGTGTCAACTACGTGTTGACACCGGCAGTGAACGTGTTAATAACAAAATATAAACTTTAAGAGGCAAATAATATTATAAAAAAAAAAAATAATAATAATAATAAAAACAGTTTTAAAATTATTGAAATAACTTAGGTATATAATTAATTGGAATTTCTGTCGTAGAAAAAAAAATGATGAATAAAATTAAAGTATTAATCCATAATCTAAATATCTAAAGTTTAATAATTTTGATATTCAGGGAAAAATTTTAGAACATCTGCACATAAAAATCATTTTTTTTTTTTTATCTTATTAAAAGACATTTAAGTCTGGTATATTTTCATACTTGGCCTCGTAAATATATACATACCAATATTATAACGAAAGCTACTTTATTTGCATAACCTCTAAATTTAAAAACTTAGATTACAATTTTTACACAACATAAAAATTAAAAATTCCTTATTTGTACTGTATGGTCATCAAATATCATATCTTTATAACTATTTGTTTTTAAGAACTCACTTCACGATATTATTGTATTACAAACATAATAGAAATACAAATTTTTTTAACTATATAAATTACAACTATGTATAATGTAGATACAATTAATATACATTTTTAAAACTTAGTATAAGGTAAGTACCTACCTATATTATAAAAAATAAATAAATATATTTAACTACAGTAATAAAAATAAATTGGATACAATATTATGTAGCGGACGTATGTGTTGATTACAGTTAATTCTTGAACTACGCATTGCTTAAATATTTATGGCATTTTTAATTATTAACACTGTATTTTAATTAAAATTGTAAATATTCTATCAAGAATAAATTAAATAATTATAAAAAAGAACTTTTAATCGAATACATGTATGTACCTATTTTGCCTATATTATACGCCCGCAGAAAGATATTTGTTTTGAATGAAAATTTTTAAAACTGCTATAAAAAAAAAATTATTTACTCACCCTTTAACGATGGATGGTAAAAATAAATTAATTGATTTACCATTTAGAGTGTTGGAGAGAAGTAAATAAGTATCGTACTAAAAATGAGCGTAAAGTCTTATATCAATGTTACTATTTTACTAACAACAGTAAATTTATACCGTTGTTAAATATTTACAAGTACACTACCCTAACACAGTTAAAAATAATGTTCTATAGTAAACTTTAAATTTCATCAAAAATAATAACCGTTATGCTAT
The DNA here is from genome assembly GCA_027563435.1 of Nasonovia ribisnigri. Taxonomy (NCBI): domain Eukaryota; kingdom Metazoa; phylum Arthropoda; class Insecta; order Hemiptera; family Aphididae; genus Nasonovia; species Nasonovia ribisnigri. Next base: position 22,585 of record JANEHU010002413.1, on the reverse strand, counting down.
TTTATGATTAGCATTTACAGAACCAAATTTACCAGAAACTTGTAATCTGTGGGATTTATATACGATTTACGAATATTATATATAAGTCGAAATGATTTTGTTTGTAATACAATTAAAAAGCTAGAATTAAACACAAAACATTTCACCATTTGTAGCAAGACCATTAGATTATATACATTATTTAGTTCCAGAGAAGAATGTCAAACATATTCTGTCCAAAATTCATTTTTTATTTAAAATAAATGTACACATAGAATATAACCATTATGGGAATTGGAAATGTGACCAAGAGTGAACCCTTATATCCACCTAGTACACTTACACATGCAATATAGGTATGTGTTATTGTAATTTCACTACGTTTAAAAGGAAGAAACACACGTATACAAGAGTGGCCTATGGGTTTGTATTCATAAAACATATTATACAATATGAATATTTCGTGTACACTGTACGCAACAACCAAATAGACATTAACCAGTGAGTTGAATAATTAGATCGTTTATTCAAATGTAAAAATTCCACAACTCTTGTCAAAACTAAAATGCCCATGGTACTGATTAAAGTTTAATCATTAAAATATAGTATCTACTGACTTGTATAATATGATATATTATAACAACTCATAATACGGCTGAGTTGGTAGGTAGCTATTATTTCCAAATATAATATTAAATATATTAAAATTTTTTACTTAATTTTATGAGGTTTGTATTGTAAAATGTCCCATTATGTGGATAGTAGAGTGAATATTATTTTTATTTTTTTTAATAGTACCTATATAAAATACCATATTGCAATAATAAAATCAAAAATTGTGTACATTAAATATACGGTTAATATTTTATTATGTGTATATTTCATAATGATATTGTTTCTTCTAACGATCTTCCCAAAATTAATTACAATCGTTTTAATTTTAACACTAACCCTTTAACAAAAAACATCGCATCCCTTTATATTCCCGATAATCCTCTTCGGCATCTAAAACGAAACAGGAATCATGAATTATTAAGCTAATAAAATAATATAAATAATTAAATGAGGTATTACCAATGGATAATTTCTTCATCATGCCACCCCCGCATGTCATTATTTATAATCAATATTACTTATTCAAACATATTACTGATTGTATTGTTTTACATTTTTTAGTAATAAAAAGAATCATAATGAAGTATCATGCTACAACTAACTACGTAAATTATGCATTTCTTATCCATATCATATATATTATTTAATTAAGTGTCATAGGTACAACGCGTTAACTTAAAATTATAATTTGCTTATATAGTTGTATCTTTGTAAAAAAATAATAGTTATGAATAAATTTCCTTTAAACTAACTACCATAATCATACGACCAATTCATATTTGGATATTCACTGTTTAGCATTATTATAGTTCGTTGTTTCAAATTATTTGTACTAGATAATATTTTAATTATATTTTTAAATTGGATTTATTAGACAGTATTTTATTTTTCGATTAGTCCAAACGCAATTGGCTTCTGACAGTTTATTTACCATTTGCCGTGCACATTGTACATATTATATTATATTATCACGTTTTTAAAGAGATCCTGTATAACTATCACACTTGTTGCACGTGTCATATAAACAAATATTTTACTTTTAGACGTATAACAAATTTCAACCGGTTGACCCCGGAAATGGAGCATCTTTTACGGGTTTTGACTGGGATACAATTACAATTAAACGACTATCGGTCGGTGTAATAAGGTCAAGTCTGTTTTTGACCAAAGGAAGTGTCTTTGGAATTGTTTGAAAATTTTGGTTAATGTAAACTCAAACAATAATTAAATAGAATAAATCTAACCTACTCATATATTACACACATTTTGCCATTAAACTGTGATACCTATATTGTATGTTATTACCTTTCGATTGCGATTAATGTAGTTTTAAATATTAACGTCACCAGGTTTCAATAATATCTGTGAGTATAATATTATTATATCGCACTTGACGAGAAATATATGGAATTTGTTCATTGGTTTATAGTGATAAATGATCGCCGCCAACTAGATCATTTCTCAAAACCATGTGCGCTCATTTTCTAACAGCAGTGCCTTAAAACAATTTCCACGCGAGCAGCAACTATACACAGCGTTGAATGAGGTTTTTGTATGCTAACGGTGGTGTCGAGGCTGCTGTGGAGATGGCTGTCAATAATATAATATATTATATAATAACGCCCTTCGCTTTTTCAATTGTTCGTTGTCTTTTTCTTCATTTCGTTTTGCTTTATACGTCAGTTTATTTTTACCATCCTATCAAACAGTGTGCAGTTAAAAAATCCACTATACAGAATATCATAATATTATTATGGTTATGTGTTAGGTAGGTACACAATTTAATGAGTTTTAATAACTAGATTTTGTACTTAAGCGAAATTACGGTACCGGTAGTAAGGTCGATATAACACTGACGAGGAAATGTTATTTCCAAACTGTATTTTGTTTCTTTTTATTCATTCAACGGGATTTTATACATCTCGACGCAACTGTCGTTTAAACACTTAGTTGAATAAATTTAATCCAAACATGTAAATCACATTATCACAACACAAAGAAAACCACACTTTTGTCATATTAAGTATTAGTTATAAATCATATATACAGGAATTAAGTCCCTTACTGAGAATACCTATCAAAATCTTAACAATATTTATTAGCATAATTTATTAATAAGTTAAAATAGTTCAATATTATTTTGATTTAGAAATATTTATTATTTTAGTACCTCTTTATTTTACAAATATTGATCGTATGTCAAATTTGATAAATGTGTACAATAATTAATATTTTTCATATATTTATGAACGTAAACTATAATGATGAAAATATTTATATACGTATACTATTAATAATATTATAATTTAATATTTATAACATGTAAACCTTACCTTATTGGTCATTATAGGTAAAGTGTGGAGTACCTAGTTAAATAGTTCATGATAGTAAAAACCATTGTAGTCTTTAAAATTTAAATTAATATTTAAGTTTGTCTTGCAGGATGAACTTACAATATTAGCATAAACTAATTTTTACGTCATAACCTATATTTTACTAATTCCAAAAATTTACTAAACCCAATATATATATATATATATAGCTGCTAAATCAATTAAAAAAAAAATCTATTTGTTTAAATCAAAAGTATATTAAGCTCAAAATGAGAAGTAATTCGATGTTGTCCTTCAAATGGTTTATACCTGTTCACCTAGAAGTTTTTGCGTAAATTAGATGTGGGTCTTACCCTAAAAGCGAAAACAACAATCGGAAAACTCCTAGAACCTTGTTTATAATAGCTTGAATATCATTAATAAGATCCCGTATAATATTATTTATATTTTAAATTTACATTATGAAACATTTAATCCTCCCCGAGAAATACAGCTGACTGATTTCATATGACATAAAACATAATCTGTGTTTAAAATAATTTACTAATTAGTAATAATTAATGATAATGATTCAATTTCTCTCTTATATGTCTTATAAATGCCACTTTCTTTATGGTAAGTAAATCTGAAATTAACTATTCAAGTAAGCACTAATATATTTTAATGTACCTATTTTGTTAGAGATCAATATAGTTGTCTGGGAAAAGTACAATATGCATGTTCAATGTTGTAGACACGATAACTGGATTTGAAGGTTTTGCGTCAATCATTGTGACAGCTAAAAAGTTTATGCAAATATATACAGACATATATATGATTTTTAAATTGAATTTATTTTCATAAATATAACTCGCACTTACGGAGCTTAATAATAGTAGTAATAATAATAATAACATTAATACCTACGATCATCTTGAAGATCGATGATATATTATTAAACGTTTCTATAAGCTGTAAACATGTACGAGTCTGAATATGGTTATAAATAATCTGAAAATAATTTCAGAACACCATGCGCATCTTATTTCAGTAGCATATTATTTAAGATTTTTCCAAAGACTGAACATTGTTTAAATTTAATTAAAGTAATTTAGACTTTGTTTTAATTGTATAATTATTGAGATTTAAAAACAAAAACATAATCTTGACTCTAGAAATGGATTAATCCTTACAACCACATTTACCTGTAAATAAATACGATGTCTCGTTCCAATTATTATAACAACCTGGCTGATCATAAGTTTTATACATGGTCATCATTAATTTGAAAAACAATGTTATAAATAATATTATTTATTAATTCCGAAACTAAATACAATTACTTTAGTAAAAAGCGGCGATTAACTATCTACCTATAAACTCCGTAAATTAAGGCTTTAATTAAAAAAATCAATAACTATTCATTTCTGAATTGAATAATATTGGTAGGTATATGCCATCTGAGGACTGAGTGTAGAGTGACACACTTAAAATACATTTTCACCCGCGAAGAATATCTATAAATATTTATTCCATGCAATTCAAACTACAATATAATCTATTTCCTGTGAAAACAAAAATTAAAATCATAATTATAATTTAATGATTTAAGATAAACATCTGTAAATTATATTACAGTGAATTGTAATCGAAACGTTGCATGCAACTCTTCGCAACCCACGACATCACAGTCACAGAATACAATTATTTCACACTAAAAATTGATTTATTTGTTCTTTATTGTGGGCAAATACTTTAGCAGATTTAATTGTTACGGATTAAATTAATTAATCAGAAAGCCAGCCTCAGATTTAGATGAGAACAAATGCACACAATTTTCTTTGGCAAGCTTTTAAACGTCCTGCCTGTATATATACTGTCTCAAACAATGTTCTAAAGGTATTAAAAACGAGCTGCTTACTAAACATTGTTAATTACAGTATTGGTAGACCATTTTTACAAAATGATTAATCGAAAATATTTAATGAAATCGACTACTGTCTAGCAGTCTATACTGACAATTCTCTGTAGCGTTATAGAATAACGGATCATGATATTTTATAAACTTTTTCTTAATATTTAAATACTTATAAATTCAGAAACACATATATTTGTTTATATTTTATTTGAAAACTCACAAAAACTGCTATTCAATTGTTGTACTTAATTACTTAAAAGTAAAGTTGCTTAAGTTCTTACTCGGATCAATAATATTATTTATTTAATAAACCATTGTGTCACCACTGGGGTTCTTATTATACAGTTGGCCTGAAATGATTCGCACTACTGGGTAGGATCCATTTGAACGGAATAGGGTGACCAAATGCACAATAAATATATATGTTTATAATATAACAATGAATATTATAATATGGTATACATTGCACACACAATGTTTATATACTAAATTATTTAAGACGACGAAGCAAAGACGTCTCACCGGGCCGTATGTGCGCGCAAACGAGTTGAAAACGACACACATGTAAATAAAATAATCTAAAAAAATAACAAAACCAATGATAATAAAAATAATAATAATAACCACAATCGTTTATGGCAAAATAATAGGATACGTGATTGTAATTGGTCGACGACTATCTCGACGGCTGTAGAGTGTAGATGTTATCAGTGGTAGCACCCATAAGGCCATAACGGTTTCGTCGTGTACAATTATTTTACTACGCATCAACCAAGTTTATATATATATTTATAAAATATTTAAGTATATTTAGAGGCGTTGAAAGTTGAAAGTCGTAGTGGTTTTCACCATGACAAAATATGCCATAGATAAAATTAATAGTCGGAGAATTTTTTCGTTAGTACTTCTTGTGGGTAGGTGCTTATAAAATGTATAAATAATTATGTCATTATTTTCGTTTCAATAGATATCCACGTTACTGGGTATATCGTGGCCAACGACGGTGGTCCGGATTTCATGTGCTAACGAACAGCAGGTTGGTAGTACGAAAAGATTACGGAAGTACGTAAATAACGGTGGAAAGTGGCAAAAACGCACAACGACTGTCCAAGTACGAGTGTAGTGTGTACAGTTCTAATTGGGCAACGGCACTGGATACACACCACACAAAGGTTATTTCGTTGCCACCAGCTTATAAAAGAGAGGAGCATCGACCAAAAAGCGACAGACAGATTGGTACATGAGAAGATCAGGCTGTAGTCGGATGAGCCTAGAGCGGGAGGGGCCCGCTTCCAAAAAGTTCTACACCGCGAGACGTATCGTTCGGACCGGTTGCCGAATCACCAAATCGTTAAGAAAAAAGCTGTATTCCGAACGAATCTTTGGTAAGCCCGTATTATGGAAAAGTGCACATATTGTTACTGCCATATTATTATACATCTATATGTTTTTAACATTTCTATCTAATTTTCCCTCAAGTTGGAGGAAATAGTCTATAAAAACATAGTTGTTTAATCAATTTATCCCTCACTTCGTTCCAAACTTAAAATTCATATTTCTGCGAGTATAACGTTTCGTATTGAATCCAAAATTTTCTTTATTAAACATATTTCAATAATAACTATTTTTTTAAAAATATTTTAAGTACATTAAATATGTTTGGCATCGAGAACGTTGTTAGCTGATATAATAGTTACTTCATACAATATATTCACATAGTAATAAAAACACATTACCTACCTATATATTTTACACAACCTGAAACCTCACAATTATAATATTTCTACCTTGATTCCTTCAGTTACTATTCGTAATATTAGTAAAATATCAAGTCAGAATCAAGAACAGTAATTCAAATGTAATATTTATGTTTTAATTATGTGTTCTAATATGCAGGATCTAGAATTTAACCTAACCTGGGATTAGTGAAATTTCCATGAACAATAATTAACAAAATAATAAGCTTAAATAGAGATTTTGGGGAGAAGGGGTTAACACCTAAGATAATATTTACAACAATGTAATACCCAGATAGTAAGTTGTGGAGATTTTTTTGAGGTACCCAAGTCCTAATTACATCCATTGATTAAATTGTGCATGTATAGGGGAATATTTTGATTTTTAAGTAATTTAAATGTAGTAACAATATCTATATTTCTTAAAACATTTTAAAAATTTTTAATTTAACTTTAAAAATGAATTAAAATCAACTTTATTCACGAGTACACGACATTAATTAAATACAAAAATTAACCTTTTTTCGCAAGTTAAATTGTTGAAGACAAATGTGTCTCCAATGTTATCTATAGTAAACTGTATTAGTAGGTGTTCATTTAAAATAAATATATTTATTAATAAGTCTAGCTCAATATTTTTTAAATATATTATTATTTAATTTTAATAATAAAAAGTCCATCATAATTTTATATACGGTTTTTATTGGAATTATATTTTGTAGTCTTATTAAATATTGTTCATAATTATTTTAAAGAGCATTACCTATGTGATTTGATCAAAATTATTATCTTCATGTCTTTTCAAACTTTCCAAGACAGATACAAATATTTGTATTTAATATCCATTAACACGACACACAGTATGTTTAAATTCGAAATACCTTAAATGACAATTTATTTATTATATAATATTGTGTTTGCATACAGTTTCTTAAATACAATAATTATTATCCTTATCTGTTTCAATAAGTATGATAACTTTAAAAACATCTTTCGTGTTTACCTACTAATGCCAAACATTAAACTGCAAATATTATCATTTTGTTTTCATATAACTAACACTTCATGTACTTTAAATTACTTCAACTCAAATAATTAATAGTCTGTTTCTGTAATCATATGCTACCATAACTCAGTATTCGTTGGCAGGAACCTACGTAAATAAAAAAAAAAAAACTAATTATTTAGTTAAGTGCATTATTTGTATTTTGTATAACTCCTAAATTTGATAAAATTACTATTTGTTAATGATACACATTTGCTTTTCACAGTCACGCATTTCACGTACATTATGGTGTTGTGTACATCATATACGTACAATTTATCATGGTTGAAGTCAAAATAGATGAATACAATTGAAATTATCTGAGAGTCCCAGACTATTGAGAATACTGAAATCCGCACAAATAAATAACGAATTTAACTTAAACATAAGACTGAATACTATATTATAATATTCGCTATACATTTGTTCACAATAGTATATCACGAAAATTCTCTATTTCATATTTTATACCTTTACGTTCCAGATTTAACCTTTCGTCACGTAAAACGCGGTTTTCAGATCAGCAGAGCAAATGATACCTATTTTACCCATGACATCGGATCGTCATCGAGGTATTTTGGGATTTATTTTTGAACCGTATACATGACGCACAAACTAAACACAAGGTACAAAAATTGAGTACCATATCTATTTTCGCACATGACGTAATCGACCAATTTGCCAACCTATCTGGTCGAGTAAAAACGTGTGTGAGTGTATGTGTTGAGGAGAACAGAAGATTCTTTTTAGTTTTAAATTTGTATACAACTTTTATGATTAGATGAAGAGATGTGAAATACGCTAATTAATATATATATTCTATATATATACATTTGAACATTTAAGTGCCCAATAATATTCTGTGAACATATAAGCTTACAAATTCTATATTAATATGAATTTGTTATTTGTAGGTGGGTACTTACTACATATTATATTTATGGTCATTATTCATTTTTAGTCTATAATGATTAATGATACTAAATTCATTAGATTCATACTATTTTATTTTATTTAATATTTAAATATAAGCCAAATAATTTGTTTATATGGAGAAATGTTCATTTATCAATATTTACTACCTAATTAATATTATTCTAATCTGCTAATTAGCTCGTTTTTATCAGTGTTTAAATAATAGATTAGAAATGTGACTCCTAAACATATTGTAATATAATTTCTAAGATAAAACTTAAGCAACATCGTGAATAACGTTGTGTCGTTGTACATTTTTATATTTTGTAGCACTTAGTCTAATGTTTCTTGAAGCCAAATATAGGTTATTTTCCAGGTTGTCTCGCCATACTACCTGTTTCAACAGGCACTAACAAAACCTTTTTACTGATGAATAATTTACATATGATTTTTTTATTATTAAAACTATATGGCTCTTATCAATAAGAAACAAATGTGTATTAATTTTGATAAATATAACATTTGTAATTAATTGATTGACATTATATCGAAAAAAAAAAGAATTTTCAAATCCAATAATATATATTTTATAACAGTATAGTTTTTTCCCAAGATTTTACGTAATATCATAAGTCATATATTAATAAATGGGTAAAAGCAAAAAGCAATACTTAATAAGTAGTAACAATTCGAGCACACGAGAATTACGATTGAATCTTTTAAAATCGAAAGTAATACTTTACATGCACATTTTGTACAAAAAAATAACTAGAAACTCAGAATAAGGACAAATAACAATAATTGATATATGTAAATTGTTGATACTTAAATAAAAAAAAAATAGTGACATACCTTCATTGGGTGATAAAAAATATTTTTATATCGCCAAACTAAGTTTAAACTTAGTTATCAACTAAAATAAAAATATTAAGTATATTTTTTATATAAAAACACAAAACTCATTAATGTATTGTATTTTTTAATGATCAGTGTTCATGCCACAATTGATTATTTTTAATTTTCGCCCATTCATTATGTACATGTTGCTTAGGTACATCGTGTTCGACATTTTGAAACTTTTTATTCTATATCCGAGTGTATGCATTCTTAAAACACGTAACTAACATTTGTATGCTTAAATTCCACGTGTTAGTTAAATTGTTGAACTTTCCAATTACCTGATTTAAGTTTTGCGCTGAGATAGAGCCTGTTGTAGGATGTTTCATATTTCTCTCTATATTTAAGACTATTCCATACATGAAAGGAGCCCCTTTATGTAAGTACTTGTTTGTGTTGTGGTACTAGGAATAACAACAGGAAAAAATGTAAATACCATCAAACATTCATCACATTGTTAATATATTAATTTCGTTTTTTTTAGGTTACATAAAAAAAATTACAATTTTTCTTTGAAACAGATATATATACACCCACAAATAATAGATTATGAATAAAGAAGAATTAAATTCTTATTCAGCTTACCTAGGGCATAAAATAGGAATAATTACATAATTTGTTATATTACAAACTGCAATAAGATATTTTATAATTTATCAAACGTACTTTTTTTAACTAAATATTTTTAATTTGCGTCACATGCTGTAGATAACATGTAAAAATAGAGAAACATTTATTTTTTATTATTCATAGTTTGCATCAATAAATATTTATTAGTGTACAATCATTATCAAAAACAATATAAAAATTATAAACATACATTTTCAGACAACTATTATAGTTATAATAATCAATATTGTATAATCAATAAACATCCCAAGAAGACCTGCAAGTGACGTTTTTTTCTATTTAAAATATTATTATAAAACAATATAAATGATTCTTTAATTAAATGTATTTTGAATTAATATTAAACAGTTATTTTTTAATTTCATAAATATCTTCACTATAGTATACATTTTGTACTTCTGAAATGTTATGAATACATTTTATTTTTATCTGGATAAGTACATATTTGTGCTGATTCATAATATATGGTTGATTTATCTTATAAACAGTATATTAACGGAAATTCTCACGTTGAGGCATTATTCAGTGATTTTATACTTTTATTTAGATGATTTCTCTTTATTTGTGTAATGAGTAGTACGAAAATTACAGTTCTAGATTTCAATCAGCAAACCTCAAAGGAAAAGAATATTATAAGGTAGGTATTACCAACCTAATGATAGTAATTTACTCAAAAATTCATAAAGCATGATTATGTTGTGTTCATTAGATTTTGTGTACCTACATTAGACATTTTTCATAAATTTGACATCAAATTCTGAACATTTTTGAACTGGAACTTATTTTTTGGACATTTTATATTGAACATTTTAACCTGAAACATATTTATAGACACCGATACACCGTTAATCGTCTTTCTATTCAATCATATATTAATTTATTAATTGCAAAATAGTTTTAAAAATGAGTTATTGTATATATGTGTGCATAAGACATATTAAAAATCTAAGACTTATAATAGGTAGCTAAAAAAAATAACATTGAAGTAATAAAAAAACTTTTACAAAGTTTGTAAGTTATTACCACATTTTTCATACTTTGGCGTGATCGTTTTTCCAGTGAAAACTAATATTATAATAGCTTAAGCAAAACATTTATAATTTACAAGTTCTTCTATGAATATTACCTATCACTGATTTATTGGTCGTGACTCATGATCATAGTCTTTAAGTCTACCAAATAATAAAATCTACTTTAAAATAAATCTCAATACTCATGCACGTTTCAAATCTATTTTTGACCGTTACCTACCAAATGTCATCGCGTGATTATTATAAATGAGTAATGACATGCCCACTCTTAGTGCACCGGCACGAGACAACTCTAAATCATCACTTAACACAAAAACACTTCATTGTATATATTTCGTCCACGGTTTAACCTATATTAAACTAACATGGTAGTTCAAAAAAATATTATTATTTAAATATTTAGATGTAAAAATACACGATAAGTAAGTAAAGGTAGTATAAACCATAAGGTTTAAATAGTTTTAAATTTATTTTTAATCCTGCAACTCGACATTTATCGTTAAAAACATATTATCAACTACTGAATAAAAGTAATTCTTAAATAATTTTAATTTGTATATGACATTATTTAGTACCTAATAATTGTGTTTTTATTTACCATTCATTTTGAATTAGATTGAATATATTATGTGCGTGCTTATACAATATTATTTAATTTGTAACCATATCTTGATGAAATTGTTTATTTCCTGTGTATTTGATTATTTCACATACAGAAATCTCACGGGAAATTTGCACTACATTTCCACCAAAGGTAAAACTATACATATTACACACGTGTGATGGTAATTTTGTGAAAAGTGTGTCAACACAATTTAAAAGATAATTTGTTATTGTTTGGAAACCCACGAAGTTGTATTCCTTCAAGATAAATACAATTTATTAAAGAAACATTTCAAAAAACAACTGATATGTATGACAATATTTCGAATATTTTTTATACTTATAGGTAAACTGAAAAGGTAAATAAAATTAATGAAATACAAACCCTTGTTGCTGAATATCAAAATGTACCTAACGTTTTTTTTTAAACAGGTACTTATGTATTATGATCAAAATTACTGATTAGTATTGTTCGCGTTCTTTAGTATTTTATTGTTGGTATATATTATGTAAGATCATAAATGCTGTTTAATAAATATTTTCTATATAAAACATAATATTTTTTTATTAATTAATGTTTTTTAAAAATATGTAATTTTAAAATGACCTTAGGATAAAAAATAAACTAATAATAACAAGTTCTAAATTTATAATATTTATATAAAGTTGAGTATAACATAGTATCTACATTCTACATCATTAAATATTACAAGTATAAAAATATATAACTGTTTAAATTTATGTTTGATGCAGTATTTACTTATACAAATGCACAACAATAAATCTTACATTTTACAACATATTTTGTAAATACAGTTGAGTCGAACAAAATATAGGCGTATAATTTATTGATTTATGTTGATAAAAATATAGAGAAAACTTAAAAAGGTTACCTGTCAACTTTATGACAGTAAATATAAGGCACTTCGATTTATCCAAAAATTAAAGAGATTTACTTACATTGAACATATTTATTTGTATATAATATATATTATAGTATCGTGGTAGTATTTAACTGTAATTTGGATATCTTAAAAGTTTTATTTATGAAATATATTAAATTAGAATACAAGAGATACCAAAGTTGTACATCGTTTCCAGCATTTAGGATGAAGTAATTTTATTCGTCCAATAAATTAGTTTCAGTATTAACTGAATTATGGTTGGTCCTTATTCAAATGAATCGAATCATTGTGGACACTATACAAGAATGTGAAAGTATATGTAATTCAAATGTGCAGATTAAGTTTTATCTGGTTCAATTATGCACTTTTCTTTAATGCCTATAGCACGACTTTACCACTGCAATGTCACCCTTGGGTTAATATCCTCATTTGGGGCAGTTCCACAAAATTAGCACAAAATAATTAGAAACGAGCAGATTTGCATAGATCAACTTTACGAGTGGGTATAGGTATATCAAGTATCAACCACACAATCCGATGCAAAATAGTTAAAAACAATACATGGTATCATAATTATAGTTGCGTTCAAGCTTAACACTATCATCATTTAAATCTATTTTATAAATAATTCTGCATTTTATTGTGTTTTGTCATAATTCAAAAAAAATATTGTAATATTTAAAAATACATTTCAACATAAATTTCTGGTTGAATGACATTCATTTATTTTATATTTATGTTATACATTTTTTTTCACTTTTTATTATTTATGTATAATCTTTACCAGCAGTCACAATAAGAGTATGTGCTATATAAAAAGAAAACATGAATCATATCAATGAAAAAGCCACCCATTGATAACACTTTGGTCTTTTAATTACATTGTATTTTTTAGGTGGAGAATTGGTAATTTCCCTCACTGTAATATTTTGGAGACTGTATTTTATAGATTGGAGATTTCTGCATTGCCCCATGACTGTATACTGTAGGTTAGGTTTGGTTAATTTAGCTTTAAGCGAAATTTATAGAAAAGTAATTTAATGTTTAATTTTGAGTATTTATCGTAGACGATTAGAGTTTTTAACATTCGTAAACGGGAGTTTCATTGTAGTCTTTTGGCTTAGAGATGGTAAGCCCGGGTAAGATGGTGGTCGAAAGTCAGCCCAAGATATTTTTTAGCTAGGAATGGAGGGATTAGAGTACCATACAGGATTACTTCTGAAGATTAAATAACATTCCTTTTTTTGTATATTTATGTTGAACAGTAAATTATTTTTCAGGATTATCATTGTTTAAACTTATAATCATATGGTTTCATCTTGTAAAATACATTATGTTGCTATTTTTATAGAAATAGGTATTAAAGTCATATAGCCAATATACAATATATAAAAAAACATTGATTAAGTAAAAGAAAATTGGAAGAAAAACATTACATATCCAATTGAACAGAAAAAACACGGGACGTGTTAAACTCTGAAATTTTAAAATAATAAAATATAACTCATTGAATAACTAGGAAAATCCACAGTATGAAAACATTTATAATAAACCTTACTAGGTTTTTCGCAATTAGGAATTTAAAAAACACAATAGGTATGCCAAAACTCAATAATTATTTGATAACATTTTACATATTTTTTTAAGTACGCATTATAGCTATGTGTGTAACTTAATTAGCTATATAAAATTTAATTCAAACAAAATATTTTATTGTTAACTACCTACCTAAAACTAAGAAATTCGGTCATATTTGATAAAACCGATACCTGTTTTGGACGGAATATTTGTGGGGCTACAAAACAAATCTGCAACAGACAGTTTTCACTTTTCACTACTTTTCACTACTTTTATTTTCATACAAAAGTTCAAAGAAACGTTTTGTTTACCAGATATTTCTTTACTTAAAAATTACTTATTTGGGTTACGTCTTTTTTCACCAGAATTTCGTTTTTAAAACAGTATACCACAGATGGTTAAAATATATAACATATTGTATGAACAAATAACTTATTCTAAGCTTATTAAACCTTATCTCATATCTTAGATTTTATTGTAACCCTAACTATGGTCCCTACTATATTTTATTTTTAATAAGTGGTGTAGTTAAATTAATAGTTACAGTCGACATGTTTAATATTAATGAATTATTCGAGGTTGTTAAATTTAATTGTATACAAGTTTTGATGTTGGGTAGCCAATTCAGTTATGGTTTCGATTTAGATCGGACGTCTTTATGCACACAATTGTTTGACGTGCATTAGGGTACAAATGCAATTAATCTAAGAGCCTGAACTAATGAATAGGACTATATGTATCAAAGTTTTGTAGTGCCTAAGTGACTTAGATTATTTGTGCTGCATAAATCTGAATTTATAACACAGTGAACCACTTTAAGAATTAAAAGTTTTGTAAAAGCAAAATATGAATTTATTTTTAGACTATTACATGATATAATGTCATAATTTTATAACCAATTAAGTTTCACAGAACTTTAAGTAATCAGAAAAAATTAAACATTAAGTCGACCGAATATTTAAATAGTAATTTAATAATAATGAAAGATAGGATTCTGTATAGAATTAGGTATGATTATGATCCAAAATGTTGGGTTATAATATTATAATATATATAATTTTTAAATAATATTGTCAAAGGAAAATTAATTTTTAACTTTGAACTCTGTTAAGATTCTAAATAGGTCTAGTTAAAAAACTAAGTTTTATTAATCATATACAGAGAGATTTACATAAAAACCACACTATCTTTTTATTTAAAAATGCAGTTGATTAAAATCTGATTTTTGGAACTTTTAAATAATATGTTTTCGAATATTTGAGATTTTACCATTTAAGGATTGTCCTGTGGTAATACATACTTCTTTTTTTTCAATTGATAACCACTCTATTTTACTTTAAATTATTCAGCAGATGATTTATTTTAGTACATGTTGATGATATTTAAATCCAAGTTATCAAACAATATGTAGGTTCCTACTACTGATAATAATGTACATGCTTATTCACATAACATAAGATATATTGTGTTATATTTATTTGTTTATATATTTTACAAAAAAAAAGTCAGAGAAGAAATTCAATAAAATATGAATGATAGGTATTATTTCATTTTTAATTAATTTACAAATTATCATAGAAAAGTTATATCAATAATGTATTACCATTTTACAATTTGTAGTAAATAATAATTGTCTTTCAATAACTAATAAGTACGTCATGACAAAACAAATATTAAATTTAGATGTATTTTAGTATATTTCCCAGGCAAGTATCATGAACTATTATCATTAGTATATAAAGATTAATAAATCAGAAACTACTTGTTCAAATTTTGATTTAGATACATCAAATTTTTGAAAAATACCTCATAAAAATCGTAGTAAAAAAGGTAGTTTTAATTTTAAAAAAAGAAGTTTGAATCATCAAAAATCCATTCTTAAATGGCACAAAAAATCTCAAATATTTAAAAGTTCCAAAAATCAAATTTTGAATAACTACTTGCTTATATTATAGAAAAAATGGGGCGATCACGCTTAGTGAATCTCCCTGTATACATAGGGTATAGTAAACACCGTTTTAGGTGACATAACCAAGTTTTGGGCTACCAGCCAAGTCAACAAGTGTGTAGAATTCACAAAAGTCATTTACAGCAATCAATCAACCAACTCAACCGATGCGGCGGTGGCAGTGTCCATTTGGCTTGCGTTCGACAGGCGGCAGTGATGAGTGGCCATTGGCGTTTATTGCACACTATATACGCATCGCCAGTTCACCATTAAATGCCAAACAGCCACGTAAGTAATGTACACCAAACTGTAAGCAAATACTATTTTTGAGTTTTCGGGTTTTTATACCGATAAATTGAAAAAATTGACGTTTCCCCCCTAATCAGCCAAAATGTCATGTTTAAATAACACACAACATAAGATATTTCAATGTAGATGTTATTGTTGCAAAAAAAAAAAAATCATAAAATACTCCTCGTAATATACTTTAAATACAGTGAGTCGTGCATAATTTATAGGATTCAGATATTGCTTCCTACGATAATGATTTACACGTGAAGTGCAATAAACCACAACAGCGAACATTTCATGATATTAATAATGTAAACCAATGGTGCTGAAGAGACCCAACTCAATGTATACCAATACCGATATATTATAATGCATACGCTAGGTATGAACCTGTTGTGCAGTCGCATAAACATTAGGTTAATAATATACTTATGCCAGGATCAATTGTATAAGTAATTTCACTAATACTAGTACTTATCAATTGTACTGTCTTTAACATCACCTTTACCAGATTAGGTTTAAAACCAATCGTGTTGATCGATGATGTAAGTGGTAGCCAGAACCTATAGTTCATTATCGGGAGTTACAAAGTCAAACCCAGTTGACCTCCTGTAAGTCAACAAAGTATCTATTTCACCGTTCCTAACCTTTACTTTAGTGCCAACCGAACCGGAAACATTGCGTCAGTACCGTTTGATTGATTTTACTTTTCACAGTGACGACGACAGACAGAAACTATCTAGAGGGCCCCGCATAAATATCGTGTATTCCCGTGTAAGACACCGGGTGTTTTTCGGCGGCATAATATGTAACAACTTTGAGAAAATAATATGCCTGGCAGAAAATTACAATTTAAACGAATCTACTAAAAACATGATTCGTAAAAATCAATTTGTTGAAAAACCAACACCACCTATCGATACAGCTGGACATAGTGACGACAACATGATACACGGTTGGCATTAACGGGAGTTATACTGTCTGGGGATATTAAAAATAAATAAACATAAAAGCATACTCAATTATTGAAACCATCTGCATTTCATTTATATAAAAAATGTAACAGAGGTATTGTGTCTGTAAAAGAGGTAGCTGGTAGTTGTTTAAGACTATCACCTTAAGCCCAATGATATATAGTTTTTAATCAAGCACTTACTCACTTTTTACATTAGATAATTTACAGTAATATTATTCAACGACAATAATTATAGCATAATCAATACCGAATTCGTTGAATATTATTACAAAATGTATGTAAACCAAACCTATTTAATTTCCGATTTATATTGTATAAAGGCTCTATGTAATATGATACATTGATACCTATTATTATAACCCATGTATAATATTACATTTACAATGAAATTACTAATGTCGACAAGTGTGTTTGTTGAACCTTGCTTATTCAATAATTGAATTATTATTGTAATATGGACGATGTATTGTGATTAACAATGGATAAATTATTAAAGTTAGTTTATCGTTATTTAATAAACATTTAAACAAAATGTTATTTTAATATAAATATAAAAAATTTTCTTCTAGGATATTCGTAAAAAAAAAAGGATTAATCCACTGAAGCCATACAATCAAAACCATTCAACGTAGACGGCCGTTAATCGTTATTCTGAAATAAACTAATTGACTATGATGGGAATGAAGAAAGACATATTATTATGTCATAGAAAAATCAAGATATAAACGTGGACAGAAAGTTGAGTACTGAGAAACTGGCAAAGTATTATTTTGCAGATGTTTATAGCAATGTTTGTTATTTATTATTTTTGGTCTATATTCAAACGTACTCGAATTATACGATTATAAGTTATAATTTCTTTGGATAAAAAAATAAAGTTCTAAAATAGATTGGGATTAAGAAACAAAACGTTGTTTATTTCTATATTATTTTGTATTTTTGTCGAGTAATATAAATTCAATAAATTATTATTGAACCAACGAGTCAATAAAAACACGAAAAGAAATTAAACTGTACAATGACAATTATTAACATATATATATATATATATATATATACATACAATATACATACCTTTATAAGTAGGTAGTTGTGTTAAATATTCAACCAATTTAAAATTGTGTATATTAGTTTTTATTTTAAATTAGTATAATACACCTATAAACAAAAATCATTTTTGATGCTAAATAACTTTGTACAAAAATGTGCTATCATAATAATATTGTATGGTACAATAATAATTATAGATTTTATTTCAAAAACATCTATTTTCGTCAAAATTATGTGGTAATTCGATAAATTATTATGAAACAGAATACTATGCTATTTTTTATTGAAATTTTTTTATACATTTTTATATGTGAAAAATTAAAAAATGTTTAGAGTTTAATTGCATCTTTAAAATATCTATTTAATGGAGTTTTATAAATATAAAATAAGTTTATTATTTTCAATCAAAATAACAAGATGGTAATATGTGTGTCATAATGGCATTTCCATAATTAAATTATTTAGTTTGTAAACAAAAAATTAATATCTAATTGGCTTAAAAGATTCCATAGTAAAATTAAATGCTTTTAATTTAAACTGTCAAAAATTGAAATCAACATTAACAAGCAATTCAATAGTTTCAAAAGCACGTTCTTAATAGTTATATTTATTATGCTTATGCTAAGAAAAGAATGATTGAAAAATGTAATCAAATATTATATTTGTCCATAATTTTCTTTCAAAACAAATATAACTCTTCACATATTAGATGGGTACATAAATATACAAACAAGATGGACTGGATATTTTAGCCAGATGTCGTGTATAATATAGTTTTTTTTTTTAGTTGTAAATTCTTTGACCCCTACTATTAAGGACTATCATTCAAAATGAACATAATATCTTCTATACATTATACTTTATTGATGAACATAAAGTTCAATGACTATTTCTTGTTTTTTTTATTTATATTAAGTATATAGAAACTAGAGAGTACTTTTGTATATCTAAAGGAAAAAACCAAAAATATGTATACAAATAATGTAATCATATTTTTAAATCGGAATATCGCATTGACATAATCCATACATTTTAAGAACTCTTACTTGAAATACAGGGAAAAGGTTTAGGAATTATACAATATAATTTAATAACTTGTAAAACGTAATATTTATTTCTAAAAAACCAAAAAATCAATAAAAATAATAAAAATAAAAGGATTATAGAAGCCGTATTCTTAAAGTTCATAACTAAAACATTAATAACTGTAGTAAAGAAATATAGAAACAGAAATAAATTATATGCATGAATAACAAAATTCAAACATTTCTATATTTTAATAATATTAAATCTAATAAAAATATATATCCGTGATAATATTCAAATATAATAATGTGTATTTAATATTTATATAGTTCATAAATTTAATATATAGTAATTTATTTTTTACTATTATTATTTAAAACAAAAATATTTTTAAATCTACTGCCTTTAAGCAGAGCTCGTGTTGGTAGTACAGTGTTAGGTACATCTTACAAGCTTAAATCATACATATTACAGTACCATATCGATTGTTAAATATTAGTTGTACATATGTATTGATACAGTGAAAAGGAAATAAAAGGAATTATAAATATATTTATTAGTTATTACTTAGGTATTAAAATTAAAATTAAAATAAAGTTACTAAACTAATCGTAAGGTTTGTTATATTAATTATACCTACATAGGTAAAATTCATATTACATGCTAAAAATTATAGTTCGTGTAAAAGCCGATTAGAAATAGTTATTTTGTGATTCAATTTTTGATTTGATCTTAAAGTTTATAGTTATATAATTATGATTAATAATTTAACTTTTTATGTTAGAAAAAGTGAAAAATTTATGTTTAAAAAATATTGAGCATATATAAGTATGTCTTTGGTGTTTTAAAATAAATGGCTGTTAGGTGTATATTAAAAATAGTTTATTAGCTTCACTTAATTATATTTCGATTGGTTATGTATTTTCTCAACATTTAAGAAACGATTTAGGTAATACCTTTATCTATTTTTTTGTTCAATTGGTGTACAAACCCACAAAAAAAAAGAAAGTAAAATATATTTAGCTTGAAGAATGGTGATCCATGAAATCTCTACAAATTAAAAGTTTTTGAATCAACGTAATTCAACTTGATTTACTTTATACAATTTTTAAAATAATATGTTACGATTTTTTTAAAAATAAAACTGCGTTTTCACATTTAAAGGTTTTTAAGGTTTTTATATATTTTAACACAAAGTTTAAGAATGAACATTTGTCTTACCGATAACCGATGTCTTATTATACGCTTACTAAATATATTAAAAAATCAGAAGTACTATTATTTATATATTAAACATAATAAAACGTTTCAAATAAATTTGCTTTCAGTAGAAACGATCATAAACTATGCAGATGGCTGGTTGGAGGACTCATTAGCCAGACGCATTAAACGGTCAAGCGGACGATTTTGACAATAATTCGCAGCACATCTGGAGACTACATAAAGACCGATGGAGTGAGTGGAACACTGAGAAAATCGGTAGTTTATACACAGAAGGCAAGAGAGGGTGCATCAGTTAGATATACATAGTTGAACCATCAATATTATTAATATCATTTTACGACGATGTTATATTTTGAGATTTATTATAATTGATTTTGTAGCTTTAGGTATTGATACTTGAGAGGTGAGAAGTTTCATATTTATTCATAACCATATTCAGTAAATACTCAAAACTACAAACATTTTGATCATTGATTATGTTCATGAGTAAGTAACTTATTTTTTTTAAGTAACCCCATAAACAGTATATTATTCAGTGGACAGATATTTATATTTTCGATAACCTATGATATATACCTATGAGTACCTTATCATTTTACATTAATATTGTGCTGTAGTGATTGGGTGGTCTCGGTACGCTATTCAGTTTTTTTAAGTACATTTATACAGTACAATTATAAACTATTATACATTAAGATTACATACATTCACCAATATTTATTAATAGATCTATGGTTTATATTTAAATATTAAAGTAGTTTTTTTTTTTTTTTTTTTGAATACTATTAAACAATACGTATATAGACTGACGATAAAAACTGTCTTTAAAAACGCCATAATATTACTTAATGATTGTAAAAAATATATTTTAACATTCAACAAAACTAATATTTTTACCGAAACAAATGAAGACTAAACATCAGTTATACCACGTGATCCAATATTCGAACTAAAAATATATAAATGAATAGTTTCCAAAAGAAATAAAAAACATTTTCCCGTGAATCTACGACCGCCATCCATTGCAGGATTTGGCGTATTTCCAGTAGTATATACACTTGTCTAATTTTGAAGAAACTGAAATACAATTTTTCGACAAACTATGTGAAAATCGCAATGTCATGTCTTTTTAGAATTAAGAGAATAGGGACATAACAATCTACGAGATTTAAAATGTTCTTTAATTACCACTACTATAATGTTTTAAATAGGTACTAATTGAAAACAAATAAACGACTATAAGATCACGATACAATTCATACTGTATCAATACTTCGGTGGATAATAATTAATTTAATCCGAGTTGTAACTGCACTTAATTAAAGCATATACCTATTATAAAATATAATAAATTGTATCAATACTAACCGTAAAATTATATAATAGTTAAGAATAGTTAGTTACAATCTTTTTTTTTTTATTTATTTAAATTAATGTTAAAAGCTAAAAATAAAGGATGTACAGTAAATCGGTTTCAAACGGAACAACACGTATGTGTTTTCCTTAATTTGTATGATAAATTGTTTGACTGGAGCGCTCTACAAATATAGTTTACTAAATTAAATGTAGGTATCCCGCCGAGTTTTCCGGGTTAATTATTTATGTTGCTATATTTCAGCCAAGCTAAAACACAATTTCTATGATATCACAGCCCACAGGTAATGGTATACGGCGCAATTTTGAAGTTATGGTACAATAATATAGTCATTGCGGTGTACACAAACATTAAAACCACAATATGTATTAGTGCAACAAGGTCTGTTATAGTTATAGCAATAACATTCTGTTGTATAGTGTTAAATATAGATTATGGTCAACAGTTTGTTTGTGTTATTTTGAAAAATTAATGAACAACAAATAAATAACATTATATATACTATAATTATCATCCTTGATAATTTTATAT